>JACCGJ010022771.1:0-13744 GCA_013407085.1 Atriophallophorus winterbourni
TGAATTCTATGAAGCCGGACGAAGTTCTTAGAGCAAAGACTCCTGGTTTAATATTTGTTCTATCGTTTACTAGTCTATATAAGAGCTTCGGATTCTGGTGCATCTGCGAAATCAATTGCGATTGGAAAGCTTTTTTATCATCTTGAATTAAGCTGATAACTTTGTTTCGCAGTCGTGTAAATTGTGCCGAAGAATCTGCTGTGTTGTCAGCCTTATGAAAATCCCATGATATTGTCCTTTGTTTCATCCACTTTTTAGTTCTGCTTCGTAGTAAAAATTTATTACGTTGAGACGTTTTCTTCAAAACAAACATTGAATGTTCCTCTAATATAAATTTCCGATTTCCGAAACCATTCGAAACTCAAATAGTTTGAGGTGTTTGCAGAAAATCTATTTTAAATTGGTAAAACTCATTGTTTGCGAATCAATCCTCCGACATTTTCCATGTCATCAGCGCATTTACAACTAACACACGAAAGAGAATTTAGAAAATACTTATGATTTTTGCTTAATCAGATTCGAAACAAAGTAACATTAAAAATTATGATAACTTAGCATCCTGAAACAACTTTCCCCTCCTAAAATGAATGATGTCTATGTATAGGACGAATATCACTACGCTATATTCGATCAAATACTGATTGTCACAATGTACATGCGATGTTCAGCGCATTTCGGACAATTAATTCGCTACACTTTCGACAATTCGACATGACATTGACGATCACTTAAACAGTTGATGTGTCTGTTACTAGCGCTACCCACGATGGAGTGTTTCCGAATCACTCGAACCGAACTGAGTGGTTGTTTCATGCTCCTGTCCTCGTAAACACGGAAATGCAATTTTAATCACCACCTTACGGTAGCGTCATTATAAATTTCCCACTGGATCTACTCCTGTTCGCTACACACGTCGATCGGTTTGATGCATGATACATGTTGCATTTATCATGCGAGATTATGCTACAGACACATGCTAGCACAATGAAGCTGTCAAAAGATCGGTAGTATCAATAAATCGCGATGATTCCCACTTGGGATAAAGCACCGACTGTGACAAGAACACGAACATCGTTTGCTGGTGTCTCTGATCTCTCTCACTCGCATGCGCCGCTTAGAAATGACAACAACAGTGAAAAGGCAGTTAGTTTTATCGCATGATTGAATGTAATGGTGATTCCTGTGAGCAAAAGATGTAATCACGAAATGGTTAGGTGTAGATTCGATATCTTTCGGTATAATGAAGATAACATTTGCTTTTGTTAAACAAATAACAGTTTGTTTTGAATAATAATTGCAAAAATGTATTTGGTAGACATACGATTTTTGGAATTCATCAGATTAGTTTTTGATTGACTACAGTGGATATTCTGATATTACTTGGCCTGCAATATCTTTATAGTTCTGACCAGTTTATCCGAGTTAAGCAGTCAAATGGACACAATATTCATGTTCTAATAATATAATACCTGATATCCTTTGTTGCATGCTTTTTATACTAAACACTTTCCACGGCCGATTCAGTGCTGTTAGCAATCATGATATAGGAAAGAATATTATCAAGTTCAGCAGATCATTAATTAGTGTGAGAAGCACTAAACTAAACCATTGTAAGATTAAACTATTGAAATAACACGTTTCATCCAATTAACATTCTAGATTGTCATGGAAGCTGGAAACCGATGTTCTTGCACGTACGTTGCGCACAATTTTTCATCACACAAAATTTCAAAAGTTATTTATGAAATTACTACAATTTATGGAGATGTACATGTAGTAAGATCGAGCAAGCCATTATCAATCAGGAGACCAAACCCACATGAAACTATTGTTTGACTAGTTTTAATATGAAATATTATGAATTAACAATTTAAGAGGCAGTGAGCGGTACTTATTTAACACTAAGTTCGATTTCGTATTAATAACTGGAGATCTGATAATTTAATTTTATTTAAAAAAGCTCATTTGCATGCATCTCCATCACACACACGCACCCCACGACCGGTTTCGTGCTGTTTGCACTCATCAGGTAGGGACAGTAGTATCAGGATCCGCATGCACTTGAAACACTAGAAGAATGGTAAATAAGTTGCGCATGTACGCCACTGTTGGGTAAGTTTGGTACGGCCAACCTGTTCAATCACATAAGCTCCCACTCATGTAGACTGGGCTTGAACCCATGACCATGAACAAAAAATCTCATTTGCATGCATCTCCATCACACACAAATGAGCTTTTTCCACGTAAAATGCATTTAAATTAGCTTTTTTCATGGTTATGGGCTTCAACCCAGTCTACATGAGTGGGGGCTCATGTGATTGAACAGGGTAGACGTACAAACCTTACCCAACAGTGGCATACAAGCGCATTTTGATAAATTTATTTTATTTTATTTTAATTTAATTGACCTTAGAATAACACAGTGCGTTTTCTCAAAATATCAAAATAATGAATCCTATATCAATTACTTCAATGCGTATCATTCAACCGATGAATAAGATCGCGATAAACGCTTTGGTCATGCGTTCCACTTGAACATACATATTGAAATTCGTATCTTAAAAACCCTCCGGTATGTATCAGAGGGCGCAGAATGTTACAAACCTTCAAGTCAGTCTTTGTAAATAGTATTCAGCCCAGTAGATAATCCATTTCTTAGGTAAATATCTATGATCATTCCACTGAAAAATCTGTTCGACAGCGAGCTAGCAGCAAGACATGGGTACAATTTTGTACTGGACATCCAACCTTGCAAACGGAGCTGCCGAAGCTGCGCTTACATAAAAGAAAACTATTTTACATCACTCCATCCTAACTTGTGATGTAAGTTTTCAATAATTCAATTAAAAACCAATAAATGTCGATTATTGTGTTGAATAAAACCTGCGATACTACCGCAAATGACTAGAAAACATTTCATTCAACACTGAGTGCTGCAAACATTTCCTAAAATTTTCTTTCACCATGCTTCAATCTTTTCTGAATAACATGATTTGTTTCATTTGTTTTCGGAAATGTATCCAGACGCCAGTGTTTGAAACTTTTTATTGACAAATTGTTATTTTTAAGAAGGAATATCATTTGGAATTTTCGTGTAACACGACGCCAAAGTGATAAGAATATATTTTGGCCAACTGGAATTTGACAGATATATCTGAGTGAATCAATGAATACATCTGATCAATATTTTTGGAATATACACGAAACCAATGATAACAATAAATTGTTTTTATCCCCGAAGCGTAAATCATCATCTATTTATTTTAAGATTGCTTTAAGTGATTTTTAAATTATAGATGAAATCTCGAATATGTTCCAATGAATACTTTGAATTCTAAAATCATGTTTCGAAATTATTGTCAAAATTGCTTCAATCTACCTGTCGATAAATTCTGATTTATTATTATTAATATTTCTGTGGAATAAAATGCAGAGTAACGTCTATTTGTTCGCTAACAATAATTTACAAATCATAATTAAAACACGAAGGCTTTAATCTTGTCATTGTAAGCACGATACATCTATCGGACCAAATGCCAATGTGTGATTTGTCCCGTGTTCACATTTGGTCAATCAATTGTAGGTGTCTCCAAACACGTGGACCTGTCACCTTGTCATCAAGCTAATGTATTTTGTCCCAAGAATGTCATCAGGTTTGTATTCCAATGTGTCATCTAAGGAGGACGTTTCCCAGAATGTTCTACTTCTCCACGAGACTTGCTTGTCACAGTGTAGATACTGTCCAACAAACGAATTCAGATAATTTGTTAAACTGCAAACACTTGGCGGACGAATGAACGCAGAAAATGCCACGATTTCAATGATTCAATGTTAACGAATTACCGTGGATTTTAACACAAGCTTGAAATCTGCCTAACCTTATTTTTCCAAGGTCATCACGAGTATTTTGAATCTGGTAAACATAAATTCGATTATTTGAGACTCAAACTACAAGCAATTATTCACCAACGATTTTCTATTATTCTCTCCCGGGTTGCTTTTGTGAATGTGGTAGCCAAATATTATTAAAATTATTTTTTATCGATTACCAAACAAATAATTAAAACTGCTCAAGTAATAGCAACTTAGCGCGTAGATCAGACTGAATTTTCTTGAGCACATGATCGGAAAAACCTATATGATTTTGTATTCGAACGACGTGATTCTTTATGAGATTCATATACAACAATGGCTTGAACTTGTTGATTTATTTAGCGAATTTCGCTGCTTCAATTTCCAATGAAGGTAGCAAGACATTTTCCTTCTGATAACGAGCATCTAAACGGATGAGTTGTGGGGTGACGTAACATGAGTGTCAGTAACGCCACAAATTAAATTCACCGAAATTTCTATTATTGGATGTAAACAACACAATACACAAGATAAAGCACATTTTTATTGAAAATTTACTCTGGCGTCATTTGTAACTATGGCTTCCTGTTTGAAAGATGCCGACGCTCTATAAGACCATGTCTCTGATTTTATATTAATCAATAATTGTGAAAAATGAATAAATAATAAATTTTGTTGCTGAGACGCTTTCCCATTCGAATGAGCAACGTCCTTGGAATTATTTTAAAAATTTATAGAATTTTTAATGATTTTAATTTTATGACTTTAAAGTCAGTGCAAAAATTTGTAAACGTGAGAATCCTTTAGGAATAATAAATATAATTTAAACTATTTTGCTGGTATAATTTTGTAATCGTGTAAGAAACTTTCGGAATCTTGCACATATCGTAATTAATTAGCCTTTCACGAAGATTTCAATTTTAAAAGAAATATAAAAGTAAAAATAATTCTTTTTGTTTAGTCTTAACAGAGAGATACGGTCCAAGAGACAACTAACTACGACGGTAAGCAACCAATCTGATGCTGCTTAGACTGCAAATTAGGTGTATATAACAAGCAACGTTTTTAAAATTTCAATGTTCACTAAATGCTCATTTACATGCATTTCCATAACACACACATCTCACGACCGGTTTCGTGATTTTTGCACTCATCAAGTAGGGACAGTAGGATTTGGATCCGCATGTGCTTGAAACAGTGTAAGAAAAGTTAACAAGTGGTGCATGTGCATGCCACTGTTGGATTAGTTTGGTACGACCAACCTGTTCAATCACATGAGCCCACACTCATGTAGACTGGCTTTAAACCCAAGACTATAAACAAAAAGCTCATTTGCATGCTTATCCATCACACACACACCTCACGACCGGTTTCGTGCTGTTTGCACTCACCAGGTAGGGACAGTAGGATCAGGATGCGCATGCGCTTCAAACAGTGGAATAATGGCAAACAAGTTGAGCCAGTTAGCCATTGTTAGATTCGGTTGATACGACCAACCTGTTCAATCATTAGTGTCCAAACGCATGTAGATTAATTTTAAACATATGATAACGAACAAAAATACTCAACGTTAACTAATTATGGTGGAATTTAACTGACATGTAATATCTGACCAAACTATTTTCTTTCAAAATCGTCATGTTCATTTTCATTCGATTATTCGAGCCCCAACTGGAACGATGTTTCACGATAATCATTTAGTTCAAAGAAATACTTTAAAGTGCCCAATTGTGAGCATCGTAACGTATAGATCTTTCATAATCTTGTTGAACACTTGAACTTCCATTATACGATCAAGTGAGTTTAAATCCTGGTTGAGGTTGTCAAAAATCGTTATTAGGATGTGCATAAGTTAACTGACCTCAAGTGACCTGCCAAATAGAACCCGAATTTGGAGTTAATTTGACGCGGTAATACTTGTAATTGTCATCACTAAATGACTCGATAATGCTGGATACTGACGAATGAATTTTCTATTTTTTGAAAGATGACACACGTTTGTTTGATTGAACTGGTTGGCAACACTATGCAATACACGTATTCCCTATTATTTGACTGCATAATATAAAAATTGAAAAAATATTTTATTCAAATGAATGCTCAAGATACATAACTAAATTAAAATATATGGGGTTAAAATGCACACAAATACGGATATATATATATATATATTCATATATTCATAATTCAAATTCTTCGGTTGAAAATGAGAAATTGGACGTGAGTCAGTAGGAACCAAAGATTATCAGCTGAATTCTCATGAGAGGTATGAATGATAAACCATTGAGAGAGAATAACGACTCAAATTCTAAACTGTAATTGTAACCACGTCACAATTGAGCTTGATCATTGGTAACATATGGATTTGAATTCCAAGTAGAATAATTTCGCACCCCTAACTTCAGCAGTTCTTTTAATGATATAAAATGTCCAGGACCTCGTTTTTTGATAATTGCTGCAAGCCTGAAAATAAAATCCATATAATGGTTTAAAGTAGTTATGAATTTGTATTTGTGTGAAAGAGAGAGGTTTTATTTTATGTTAAGGGACTCATTGTATGGCCGATGTTAAATACTGTCTTCTAGTTTAGATATGCGAACAGATATTCGTGGACTTGAACCAGAGCAAACATTTCGATAAAATTATTAAGAAAAGATCAAAAGTGTGTATTTTCGGCGCGAATTTACTTTCTAACTTCGGTGTGTCATGCCACTTGGGAATTTCAGTTTCCAGAAATTATGAAACGATAACATATCATTCAAGAGCTATATATTTATGTATCACTGTTGAAGATAACATCCAACTAATTTTCTCAAAAAAATTGTTAATCGTTGTATTGCGATACCGGTCTATCAAAATTGATGAATGGACCCGTTTTGACAACGAACGCTAACATGGTCCAGACTGCGATTCTTGTTCAAACATTTTGTTTAAATATGGTCTTAATGATGTTAACGCGTTATTATAAATCATACGTGGACAAAGGCGGGCTGTCGTTATAACTTGATGATTTAGCGGCTTTCAGATTCATGTCATACATCAGTCTAAGTGCTCGGGCAATAGTGTAGTCTATCTGAAGCATGTTTGTTCAGAAAATGAACATGTACCTGCTAATTTATATGCATGGAAGACAACTCCAAAGGAACGAATAAAATAACAAATATTGATTTTTTTTGAAATCGGGAATTACTTTTCAATGTAGACGAAAATTCGAACAAGCATATTTTAGTATTATATCTGAGATCATGTGTGCTGATTCCGTAATCTTTAAACTTAGGTAATGAATCGCAGATAAAATACATTTTTGAAAATGATCACTCTTTTATTTATCCGACCGATAGCAATCTGCCAGATTATGTTGTAAACTCACCAAATCAGCAAACTTTCAAAAGAAGCCTTGATGCATTTTTGACCCTAAACCCATGCATCGAAGAAAACTATACATCTTAACACCATGCATCTACATTTGTTATCCCACAAATCGAAAACAATTTCTGTCCTTCGGATTTTTAATTGATTTTTGAACAGCTCAGTAAGCAAACTAATCCCATTTTCGCTTGTTATATTATTAGTTGTTGCCATATTATTCGGTGGTTTTTTGTAAAGCTATATGCTTTTTAGACCATTTAAATTGAATTGAATTGAATTGAATGTCATCTTCGTGTGGGAGACTAATTTGAGAAGAATAAAGAGACAAATTTCGTCGATCAATCCTGCTTATCATTTTTGTCGTTATTTTATCGATGATCCGAGGTAAATCGACCGGCAAGAACCTAGCTGGAATCTATCTGTAAATGACCTTGGGGTGGGGCTCATTAATAATCTCAAAAGCAAACTACATTGTAATTCAATCTAACATTTGGCAAGTGGAATGCTCTCTGCTGAACCTTCAGACATTTTACACTTGTAGCGATTAATAAAATTGCCTTATTTAAAGAGAAATGGGCGAAAGGTGGTGACTGGCGCCTCAAAACGAAGAATGTGAAACACGTAGATCAATGAAAGCGGTACCCCGAAGAAAAAATCGTTTAATTGAACATCGGCCTTGTAGCTATATCTAATAATGAAAAAATGGATTATCATTCAAACTCGAAGAAAAAATGCGGAGACTGAGTCCTCTTAAGGATTTCGTAGTCAGTCAGTCACTTTATCATGACAACTTCCTCGACAACATAGTTCACAATTTTATCAACATAACCAACCCTTTGGGACCTTCAGTCTCGTGAAGAGGAAGCACTTTCTGCAAGGATAAACTTAGTTCATCATATTAAATTGGCTTGCGTACATTAGGAGAATTAGTACGCATCCATTCGTAGTAATCAATATCACAAGTAAGCTTACCTGGAAAACGATTTTATTTCTCCATCAAAAACATGTTTTTAACCTCCGTGTTATAATGTAATTTTGAATGTAATAAACTGAAGCGATAACACTGAATCAGCTACGGCATGTGGGGAGTTTATAACAGATTATTTTTTGCTTTATTTTATTAACACGTTTGAAAAGCATTGAGCAGTAAAACTCATCAGATTCCGACATATCGGGGTTGATATACCATTGCACTTATGTCAATGGCTATTTTCTGTAGCCATTATACACACTTGTAGTATTTGAACACTCGCGTCTGGGGTATCAGCAATTTGAACTCGAAGAACAAAATTTGGGCATACCGCGTGTGTGTACATAAAGCGTTACTATACCGCAAGGAAACACACACCATCCATACAAGACACGAAAAGAAGCTGAATGATTTCCATTTAAACAGCATCCGTTGCATCCTGAACAATCGTTGATGGACCGATAAAAGTAAAGTACGAAGTAAGTAGTAAGAAGTACGGAAAGTGACGGCTTCTAAAGCGAAAACATTAACGGCACTGGATAGCGCCGTCTATAATGGCTGGGTCATATGAGCAGAATGAGAAATGTTGAGTTGAAATCTGGAAGTCGACCATTATGAAGCATGCATTTACAAAAGATATCAAAGCATATTTATCTGGAACGTTTTGTTCATTACCCACTTTTAAAGCACTGTGTACAGCTTCATCTTCAATGGTGATTGTATACTAAATACATCTAAATGTCCCCGAAAGGTTTAGTCGAATTACTGAAGCAGCATCCCATCCGAATCATAATTCCGTGATACACCAATTCGCAAGAAACACGCTAGCAATCTTTCAATACAAAAACATATTTCAGTCAATGGACATCAAAATAAATTCCGAGTATATCAGTTCTACTATTAACGTAATCCAATTTTTTGTTATCTTCACATTTACTTGTCATTCATTCGGGTGATTTAAAGTAAAAAAGTTTCCTTTATTTTAAATATTATGCGCTAACCGAACAACAGTCGCTTCTTTGTCATCTTTCCTGCAATAAATTACACGTAAATGCATCTGAGTCTGAATGGAATATTCGTCCCATCCTTTTCCGCGCCACGTTTATTTTTATCATTATATTCCGAAACCGTAGAATTCAAATGGCATTTCGCATATATGGAAACAGTAACATCCCCTGCGTATTGTACCACAAGTTTATGCATAACCTCTACAAAGGTAGACAGCCACTCTCACCGCCAACACATATTTCACTTTGGTCGTATGTGTCGGCAGATCAAAGGAAAACACCAAAGATTTACTCATTCCAACTGCCACGTGGAATGAACCGAAATGACATCTTTCGCATCTCGTGTCCTCACGAGTAATGGCAAAGTTGACATCGGGGATTGGGTCTCTCTGCTATACCCGTTAAGGGGTAGCGTGTGCACACATTTATTATGCGCACACAGGTTTTGATGGATTGCAAAATGAATGGCGCTTTCGAACTGGCATTCGAACCGTACGGGATGAACGAGTATGCACGCGCGCCTTCACAGACAAACACGGTACATCCGTGACATCACGTAACATCTTTTCGTATCTACAACCGTATGGGTTTGTGTGCGTGCGCACACGTTGCTTGGCATGCGTTTTACTCGAGTGAACAACTTTGAAACCTGTTGAAGAATGACCCACTGTCAACGCTGTTCTTACAAACGCGAAACCGTTTCTTCTCATTGGCAGTCGTTGCTGCCGCGGATACGGCATGCAACGGAGACGGACGACAAACCCGGGACAAGTCGCATTGCGATGTTTGATGTTTTGCCGCCATAAAACAGAAAGCGATTTAGGAGCAAGAGAATATTTTTCATCAGCTTTCACGAATGAATGCCAATATCCCAAATGGTCGACCGAGTTTGAAGCGCATTTTGTAGCATGGTTATATAGTTGGGATCAACGAACACAAAAAATATCATTTCGGGAATCATGATTAACTGAGAATTTAATGTTTTTCAAAATAATGTGAGAATTAAAAGGCTAGGGTTTTAAACAAGGTTATACTTGTATGCCAACTGTTATATAGGGTTCGTACAACGAACCACGATGTTCAGACACAGAATCACAAAGTGATTCTTGGTCAAGCACTCGAGGCGCTTACGGATGACCAAAGTAATGTGTTGTTGTAAGGGATGGGGATGTGAGCAACACATTACTTAGGGTTTTAAATTATCAGTTCTCAAGCTGGAATGCGATTCAATCGATATCGCACGTCATTCAAGAATTCTTGATCGACTCAAAAGATGAGCTCCTTTCACACTCACTGAATATAAAATATAGCAGGATTCTAAATTTAGATTTTGTCAGATAAATAATATATATATATATATATATATATATATATATATATTCATATAGGTTTTGCAGGTATTGAAACAAACCGTCTTAACACCACGTGATGATGAATGCACGACTGGCGCATACCAGAATAATTTTTCTGCACACAAATTCATCCATCAATCACGAGAAAACACAGAGCCTGTCTCTAGGCTTTCAGCTCGTGGTGATGGCACTTGTCAGACTGTCAATGATTGATATCCACAAAATGGAAGAATATGTCGAAAAACCACTTTTCGTTGCGAATAGTTCTTGCTTAGTCAGCGATGTCATGTAGATGAAGGTACCACTTGTGTACCCATTCCCACAACGCTCTTCGTGGCATGCAACAAGTCTCAATGGTAGACTGGTCATCAATCCTTCAGAAGTTTAGTTGCTATAATGTGGAGAAAATTTAATATTTTGTCAGTCTCCATGACATGTATTTGTAACGTGACAAGTACAACAGCTGTTGAAGTAAAGGAGCTTTCGGAAAACAATTGAACCGCGTCTGCGATTACAAACCTCTTATTAAACGATTCGATTTTTTGTCATTCTCATTATAAAGATGTATGATGTTCAGACAAACTCATATCATTTCGCACTATGAAGACATTGCTACAAAAATGCACACGCCCTGGAACCCAACATGATATTTTAGCCAAAAGCAAACAAATTATATTCACGCGATGTTCATCAGTTACAATTGATTTTAGAAATATTTTAATGCACTTACTATTGTTGGTTGGACTCGATCGATTGATTGATGCAGGCTGTGACTGAATTCAATAAGCGCACGACTATCTCATGCTCCACGGGGTTTGATATGACTAAACGGTCCGGTTTGAGCGAAACGATCACTTTCTCGTATCGTTTACAGCGATATACACTACTCGGAGTTCGGAAACAATTGCTCTTCAGCAGCCACAAACGGCGTTTCTATCCAGCATGAACACGCTAATTCAAACTATGCCTCCAAAGTAAGCACTCAAGTGCGAAATTTTCACAACTCGTCGGGTCAATATTAACAGCTTTCATATCAACGTTATTCTTGAATGCCAATGTTACATACGGTTCGTATAACGAACTACGGTGTTCAAACACAGAATCATACCGTGGTTCGTTGTACGAACCCTGTGTAACAGTGGCATTCAAGTATGACTTTGTTTACCACGTATCCACTGTTTCAAGGCTCACGGAACCTAACCTTACTGCCTCCACCTGATAACGGCTAACATAAAGAAACCGGTAGTGGTGTGTTGGTGCAAGGGATGTGAGCAACACATTACTTTGGTCATCCTTAAGCGCCTTGAGTGCTTGACTGAGAATCACTATGTGATTCTGCGTTTGAACAGCGTGGTTGGTTGTACGAACCCTATGCAACAGTGGCATTCAAGTATAACATTGCTTTTTTTTTTCTTCACTTATTCCACTGTTTCAAAGGCCTCGTGACTTTTCGAAACATACCTATCTTCTACCAAAACAACCTACACCTGAAATGACGGCAACAGCCAGAAAACATAAGGTGTTGTAATTTTCGGGGTACAAATTGTGAACACACAATCCACTCACTTGGGTTCATCAATAGGCGCCTTGAGTGCTTGACCACGAATCATTAATGTTGATTCTGTGTTTTGAACTCGTGGGTTCGTTGGTACGAATCCATTAAATGCAACAAGTGGAATTCAATGACAAGACCCAGGTTTCTTTTCCATATCAGTTTTTGTGTGGGTTGTGACTTGATGAATGTGGAGTTTGTTGGTTATGGGTGGGAGTTGTTGTTGTTTTTTGTAAGAGGGTGGTGTGTTTCATCAATATCAGTTTTTGAAAACAATATGGACCTGCGTAATAGGTTTACCTTAATCACGCTTGTGCTTCAATCACAACAAACACCAATGACAAAGCAAAAGTCTTTAAAAAATCAAAGGAAAACAAAATACAAATTCCTGGTTTGTGGGTCCCTGTGAAGCTGAATACTCACCTAAATGTGATTAGTTGGAGTTTTTGTTGAAACATTTCGTTGTGAATATGATGCCATGATGATGATGATCGAATACATTTTGCAAGTGATGGTTAAATGAACAATAAGTTGTGAAAAAATATATTATTAGAATTTTCGAAGCTTTCATTATTACAGCACGGCAACGCACGGAATATTTTGCAGAAATCGAAGAAGGTTAAGTGTTCTAAACAAAAATACGCATCTCCATGCATTTCGATCACTCATATCCCACGATGGGTTTCGTGCTGTTTTCACTCAACAGGTAGGGACAGTAGGATCAGGATCTTCATGCTCTTGAATCAGTGGAGGAATGGCAAACAAGTTGCGCTTGTATGACGCTGTTGGGTAAGGTTGGTACGACCATCCTGTTCAATCACATGAGCCCACACTCATGTAGACAGGTTTTAAACCTATGACCATGAACGAAAAAGCTCATTTGCATGCATTTCGATCACTCACATCCCACGTCCGGTTTCGTGCTGTTTGCACTCATCAGTTTGGAAAAATACTATCAGGATACACATGCGCTTGAAACAGTGAAAGAATGGTAAACAAGTTGTGCTCGTATGCCACTGTTGGGTACGGCTGGTACGACTAACCTGTTGTTGCTATATTCCGTTGGTGAATAATTTTAATTCCATTTACAAATTTCGCCTAAATAATAATGCATATGAAGCAGGAAACATACGTATCATTCATGTGACAAACGTCTGGCTTTCATTATTAAACAATATCCTTATTTTTACAAAAGGTATATGACAAAAAATGCTATGATTGACCTTCTATGAGGAACCTTTATGGACATTGATATCGTATATTTTGATACCATATTCCATGAATATTCACACTTGATCAGATTATAATGGCGTGTGTGGGAAGTATTTGAGTGTACATATCAATAAGTCGATCACATTAATATCTTCAAAAGAATAAAAACTTGCTCTTGAAACGCAAAGTTATATGATTACAAAGTCATTTCAAAAAAGTACAAAAGTTGAACTTGTGATCAGTACAAATTTTGCGGTGACATACAGGAAGAGGTACAGTGAGATACCGATTTGCGTCTAAAGATAATTCAACGGAGGTGAAAGTTGTTGAATCAAGCTGACGTGTCGTAATGAGACCAAGTTCTTTGGTCGTATAAATTGACTCCTATCTGCTTGCAATCTGATTCAAATGTTGCCTATACTATCCTTCC
>JACCGJ010022772.1:0-12149 GCA_013407085.1 Atriophallophorus winterbourni
CGGGCTCGGAGAGCCACTCGTGCAGGCCAGAAGCTGGATTTGGTTGTCAGAGGCTATTTGAGACGCGCGCCATATGGGAGCATTTTATAAACAGTGGGAGCTTATCCCCACCGCCACCCCCGACAGGATTAATCCTGCTATTCCAACCGCGATGGGAATTTGCACCACCTATTGCAAGGTGCAAGGCTAGACCCCACCAGTCGCGTCGGTATGACTTATTTATTGGAACGCATGTCAACGCTACGAAGAAATTTGCTTATTGTCACGTGGCGTTTACCCAAAGTGTTGTTGCATTTTCTCTTAATTAACAGTTTTATCCCGAAGCAACACGTAGCTGTCCTTTTCAGTTCCTTTAATTTTTTCAAACTTTGCCACTCGCCTACTCTTGACATACTCTGGTTGCATGTTTCGGGATGGCTATGTGAATGCTTCTCATAAAGAACATAACGGTTCTGTCGATATCAGGTCCGCCTTGTTGTCCTGTAATTTTTATTTACTATGGGTTCACGTCAAATGGTCTTGCTCTTATACTTACAGTTGCTTGAATGCATGTTTAATTCGAGGTGTAGGCACTTCAGCCCAATATGCATGTGCCTAATCTACATGTTCAGATTCATTTTAGGTCCCACCCTTCCCCTTCTTTTTAGAATTCTTACTATATCATGGTTGTATGGCAGTTAAGCACTCGGAACTTGTTACCGTTGTAATGCTGTCAATGATGATTGATGGTCTCATGAGCATTCCATGAAGCATTCATTCCTACCCCGGCTATTGGCTCGGAATCAGGTCTCATTTCAGCTTGTACGATAAATGTAACTTGTTGCTGTGCAGTTGATTCTCTAGTGCACTCAATCAACCATTTTTATTCCCGCCAGTTCAACAAGAGCGTCTAGGTTCCGCCGCGTCTGGAATTGTCTACGCCCTGTTCCCACGTGGCCTGAAATCTGCCGGTCCCGGGTCTCCTGACGCGCATTTGCAACCCGACGAATTGGAGGTTTATCCGAACGAGCTACTCAAGATTGTTAACCGTGAACCCGCGGGTGAAACCGAATGGATGTTGGCCGAAAAATCCAACGGTACCCGCGGTCTCATCCCTCGATCGCACATCTCGTGCTACCCTCTGGTTCGGGTTCCTCCAGCCAGTCGCCCGATACCGGTGTTGCCTCGAAAACCGCCATCTTTGATCGAATGGGAGGATGAAGGCGACGAGGATGACGTGGTTGATCCTCCGTCAGAAGGGACAACTGCGACCGAGTCTCCATCACACGTGATCGAAGTGGAACTGCCGGATTCGGAAACAGTTGAATTCGTCGATGGTTCTGCGCAGAATCAATCGCTACCTCAGACGTTTGTTGTTTCACTTCCTACGGTGCATCTTGACGATCAGGTGAATTGCAAGTCTGTTCGGTTTTTCGCTTTTAATGCCTCATCAGCTCGGTGAAGCCTTTATAGTCGGGTTCGTTAAAACAAAACGCTGAGGCAATCATTTTTCCCACCTGTTTAACCGCCTCAAACCAATATCCTCTCGCCTGAAAAGCACCTGTTTACCACAATCCCACAACCTCCCCTTTTCTGCTTTTACTTTTGAAATCCTGGTTTCCTGTTCGCCAAGCTTGTGAAATTGTTGTTAGACGCTTCATCATCAAGCTTGATGATATCATTAGCAAAATTTCTTGCGAAGTCATTTGTAATGGGAATTCGGTGGTCTTTATTGGGTCTGTTCGCCATCACTCCCGGTGGTTAACCGAGTTCACTAAGTGCATTCTTTTGCCATCTGTTTTTTCATTGGTCCATTGGTTGCAGCCAATAGGATGTACAGGTTAACTGAAGTCGTTGGTGAATTCTCGCACACGTCGGTTGTTTCCTTTTTCCCAAACGACTTGTTTCCCAAATTGATCGACATGTATCGGGATCAATGATTGGTAATCATGCCTTCGTTTGGTATGATGATATGAAAGCACAAGCCTGATCCAGGCAAAGTGCCGCACAGTCAGAGACTACACGTGGGCTAAGTTACTGTCAAGTTGCCCAGGCCATGTGGTCTTGTGTTCAGCTTGCGACCGAGTTTCTCGATGTCGCTCTTTTCGCAACTTTTGCACGTAAACGTGTTGACGATATTCGATTGTCTTGGTTTTGCCACTACGTCTTTCGTGTTGTTAAAATGGTTGCGCTTGGTTGACTTGGATTTGTTTGTGATTTTTATTCCAACGACTCGGGCTGCTATTTTTGAGACTTATGGATGATCAACCTTCATGACACACGTTTTTTCAAGAATTTTACTCTATGCGTTTGTTAATCGGCTTCGCAGACCTCTTTTGCTCCAATCCATGTCCGTGTCCAGATTGAGCTCATTGCTGGCCGCTGGGCGGAGTGTTCCAGCATTATCAGTTAGACAGTTTCCTTATTGCTTACATTAACATGCACGGGTGTGCAGTCGTGTTGTACTTTGTGCTGTGCGGCTAACACCCTGCTAAATTGATTGGTCAAGGGTAGTGAACTGCATGCTGAAACAGGCTGGAGTCTCTGACTTAGGCGGCACTTTGCCTGGATCAGCTTTGTGCTTTTATCATTCATACATTAACATGCAGCATGACAAGTGTTACTCATTGCTCCACTTGGCCACCGTTGAAGGTCCGCACCGCTACGATGCAAGAAGTCGCGACTCTGATCTGCAAACATGTAGAAGAATTTGAACTTTTGTTTCTATAATCATTTTTCCTGTTAAGTAGCAAAAGATGTTCCTCATTCTCTAAGCTATTGCATTGTCCCGTTTGTTTTCGAATCGTTTATCTCCCTACATAGATTTGATGCTCATCGCGCACTTGCGTTCTCGTCTTCAGCCTTCCACCGAACTCTCGGATTTGAAAACAGCTCTGTGATTTTTGTGAAGATGCTCTCAGTGTCTGCTATGTCCACCGCCCTTCAATTACCCCCTCCCCGGCCGTATCCCAATAGATTTGTACAGCGTCGTTGCGATCTCCTTCCTCCTGACTGTTGTTCAGCTGATTCTCAATGCTGTTTCATGACTTGGCTTATTTTCTTCCCAACACCTCGTACCCTACTTGTTGCTTTCTTGATAAGAAACAACCTGTATGCAAGATTAACCACGCCGTTTGGTTACACATATCTAGGTGTACTTTTGTGAATAATAGGCTGTAATTGTTTACGTAGTGCTCTTTGCTCTCACAGTTTTTCTCTCTTTTTATTTCTCTGAATGTGATCTCGCCTCATTCATCCTTTCTCGTTCTTCCTACATCCATATTTTTCTCCCCCCCTTTGCTGTTGTGTTTTCATGCCCTCGTTGTTTTCCTCTTTGAATGCTGCTCAGCTATTCGCAATGGCCAACCGCGTGGCTTCCGAATCCTATTCGCATTTGTTTATTCTTATTTGAGTTATTTTAGCTTGTGAAGGAAGAGACCATCAGAAATACATCTTCCGTTTTTGTGAAACGCGCTCTCCAGTTTTTTGTTGCTTCTCGGGGAAACCAATTGGTTGCGATGGGTGTGTATACTTCAGTGGTACGTAGTCAGACATGCATAGTTCATACTGCATTTTTACCCAGGTAACCATGTGCCACTATGATCGACATCTGTGACGGGTAGCAACCTGACAGGATTCCAACATTCTTGCCAGCGATTCGACTAGGCGGCTTTTATTCGAGATTATCAACGCGAATCTCTCTTGGCTCGTCTCCAAAAAGCTGCGGATACACGAAATTTTCACGGTATGTATGATGGGATCAAGAGAGCCATTGGTCCAAACAAACTTAAAACGGCTCCCATTAAGTCTGTATCTTGTGACCCGATTGTGGAAAAAACTCAGCAGATGGAAAGATGGGTAGAGCACTTCTCCTCTCTCTACTCTAGGGACAGTACGGTTTTACCACATGTATTTGAAAATGTCGAGCGGTTGCCGACTATTAAATATCTAGATACTCCCGCTACTCTTGATGAGCTCAATATGACAATCGACCGCTTAGCGAATGGGAAGGCCCTTGGTAACGACGGAATTCCACCTGAGCTCATCAAATGCTGTAGAGCAGCATTATTACAACCGCTTCACCTTTTGCTTCTTCGGTGCTGGCAGGAGGAGTGTGTCCCACAAGAGATGCGAGACACAAAGATCATCACGCTATTTAAGAATAAAGGAGATAGAGGAGACTGCAACAATTACAGAAGAATCTCCCTTCTGAACGTTGTAGGCAAATTATTTTTTAAAGTCTTACAGATCCGGCTGCAAGTTTTAGCTGATAGAATTTACTCCGAATCTCAATGTGGCTTCCGCAAGGGAAGATCAACCGTTGACATGATCTTCTCCCTGAGACAACTTCAAGAAAAGTGTCTGGAACAGCGTATGCCATTATACGTCAGCAGGGGGGTCTTTTCAAAATGCTTGATGTGATAGGCTGCCACCCCCCAAGACTGCTCAAACTCGTTATTTCATTCCACTCAGACATGAAGGGCTCAGTCCATTTTAAAGGTTTCAGCTCAGAGGCCTTTGAAATTCTCCGAGGCGTCAAACGGGTGTGTTCTTGCTCCCACGCTGTTAGGCATTTTCTTTGCTCTGCTTCTGAAGCACGCTTTTAGGACGAGGACAGAAGGCATTTACCTACGCACGCGAAGTGACGGCAAGCTTTTCAACCTGAACCAGTTGAGAGCACAAACCAAGGCACGAAGTGTGCTAATCCGTGACCTGCTGTTTGCCGACGATGCAGCCTTTATTGCTCACTCCCACGAGCAACTTCAGTCTCTATTGGACTGTTTTTCGTCGGCATGCAAAGACTTTGGGATAACAATCAGCACAAGCAAGACCAATGGACTGTATCGCCTCCCATCATCACTGTTGGAAACTGTCAGCTTGAATCAGTACATCATTTCACATACCTTGGTTCAACCATTGCGGATAACCTCTCGCTAGACACGGCGATTGATAAGCGGATTGGCAGAGCAGCTGCCATTCTGTTCCGATTGAACTCTCGTGTTTGGGGCAACCGCAAGCTGACTGTAAATACAAAGATGATGGTATGGAGCGCGTGCGTACTAAATGCTTTACTGTATGGCAGTGAAACTTGGACCACCCATGCAAGACACGAACGGAAGCTGAATGCTTTCCATCTACGAAGCATCCGTCGAATCTTGAACATATCGTGGATGGACAGATTGACTAATGCTGAAGTGCTTTCAAAGGCTGGTCTACAGAGCATGTTCACCCTATTGCGACAGCGCCGCCTGAGGTGGCTTGGTCTTGTCTACAGAATGGAAAATGGTCGTATTCCGAAAGATCTACTCTATGGTGAATTGCAATTTAGAAGTCGACCATTGGGCAGACCGCTCTTGCGGTACAAAGACATTTGCAAAAGAGATATGAAAGCTCTTGGCATTGACCCGGTGTGTTGGGAAGAACTTATTCTTGACCGCTCACATTGGAGGCATTGTGTATAGCGTCGTCTGCAAGCTGGGGTGGAGCAGATACAGCTCTTGGCTGCTGAACGCAGATCACGCCGCCGGCGTGCAACTGATGCAATACAACAGAGTTCTGACTATCGTTGCCAGCGCTGCGCGAGAGATTGTTCCTCCCGAATCGGACTTTTTGCTCCTTCAAAAAGCTGTAAAACATGAAAATTCATGCGATTGTGATGTACATCCATGGTCGACATCGACCGAAGGATGCCAACAACATCAACACGAATTCTAGTAACACGGTGTGGCCCACGGTTTTTGGCTGGTTGCCTTCCTGGCGTGGAAGGAGTAAGATTAGGGTTAGTACGTCTTGGATGAGTGTGAAATTGGCAAAAAAATCGGAACTTTCGACCCACAGTCCACCTTAACAGTCAGCAGCCGCCTGTGAGCGACACAATACATTGGCCTTTTATAAACGTGTTCTCAAAGCTTGTATGTATATGTTAAGTATGTTCACGACCTATCTGTATCGTTTCAACTTTCAAACTCATAGTCGACGAGCAATTGACTATGGATGGACATTGACATCAACACCGACGTCCTGTATGAATGCATTAAAATTTAAGCTTCAAGAATCTATGGTCACAAAAAACATTGATTCAAAATTATCATAGCATAGTAAATATTCGTTTATGAAAAAGAAATAACACGTCATCATGTAATGCCAAGTATAGTCCCGTTAAATACCGTCGACGACAAATGATTGATTCAACGTTGATAACGGTAACAATAATTTTGAGGAGCGCATTCCACAGAAAACACTCACATACAGAATACAAAATCGGCAACAGCGAATACAGGAATATGGAATTTGTGATGTCACTGCGTGACTGCGCGTGTGTTGTGGCTCACCGTATTCTAACAAAAGTTGAAATTAGTGATTTGGATTGCGTATCGTTATGTATGTAAGTATCGCATCATTCCGAAGGCTTCGTGGTAGCAGGGTAGGAAGGCTCGCCATTTACATTGTTTGCTCGCGCATTAATTTCCGTAAACCATTTTCAAGTTTGGTCGTATGATAGTAAAATCTATTTTGCAATAGTATATGCTTGTTGAGCCATGATTCCGAAGCTTGTTGTGCATACTCCGTTGTTGGAATTATGCAGGTTCTCGTGATTGTGACAAGGACGCAGCATACCCAGAATCCCGAAAGGACGCTTGTAGGTGACCTGATGATGTATGCTGTTCTTTAGGCTGACGCATACCAAGATTACTTTTCGACCTGGTCAGCTCAAATTTCTCTGCTCAAATTGATTTCGTATTGAAACGATTTATTACCAAATTGAAGCACCTTGCATTTTTGAAAACTAAATGGTAGCTTTTTCTCCGGCCATTCATTATGAACATCTAGATCACTTTTCAACTGTAAACAGTCAACAGTAGATCCTATCCACTTTCAAATTTTAATATTGTCGGCAAATTGAATCAGCTGTATGGGAGCAGCTGTGGTTAATCGTTGATATAAACGAGAAAAAGTACCGGCCCGATGAGAAAATCTTGCGGTACACCAATAGTGACATTCATGACTTGTGAATGTGCATCGCCGATTCGTACAAATGCCTTGCGATCAGTGAGGTAACTTTTAAGTCTTTCTAGTAGCTGTCCGCTGATACCCATCTGCTTCGGTTTTATAATAGTCGAAGGTGATCAACTCGGTCAAATGCTTTAGACATATCCAGGTAGCAAGCGTGGATGGTAGCTCCTTCGTCAACCACGTGGGTCCAGTCGTTTACCACCATCAACAAGTTTGTCAAGCATGCGCGAGATTTACGAAAACCATGCTGCGCTACAGATAGTTTATTTTGCGATTCCAAGTGATGAATTATTTTGTTCCGTCACTATACGCTTCAAGACTTTGGATTTCACAGGAAGTAAGGTATATGGACGGTAGTTTTCAAGATTGGAAAGTCAGAGCAATAGACCGTGGGACCTGAGAAAATACCCCAACGACCACGGAAACACAAAAACAAAAGGATTCGAAATACAGTGATGCAACACTTTTGGATTGCAATTAGAATGGTGGCTGAAGAAGTCTGCCCCACAAGAACTATTTTATTCCTTTGTAGAGAACTTTCCACTATGCTAGTAGGGATTTTAGGGATTATAGGCTTTCCACTCGTTATGTCCTTTCACTTTTGAGTGAAAACTTCAATCCATTGCAAATTAACTACTTTTAAGTATTTTCTTTTAAATGTATACGCGTTGTTCCTTGTGGAGTTTAAATTTAGCTTTGAGATGCAATAGTATTTATAGAAATATTGTCATTTCAGAAAGTTACTATTTAAAGTGCTTTGTTAAATAATCTATGCGTAACATAGAGGTACATATTCGACAATCGTTTTCCGTTCATACATTCTTCCTTGTTCTGCCAGAAACGAAACATTAAGCAGACTCTGTTTGGTCGATTGCTTTTAAAATTATTTCTGTTAACCGATGAAATTTGTGCATCTCTCATCATAACAACATTCACTACACGAAACCTCTTATAAGGTGCCGTAATTCAATGTTCCAATATCGATTTGGAGTAGACCAAATTCATTTGATCATTTCTATTGATCTTCTCCTTAGTGGGTCGCAACACCTGGTGACCTAGTTAACATTCCAAATTACGCTATTCATTTGCAAACGGCATATACACATTTGCCAAAAGTTTAAAGGGTTTCCTGTGCAATCGATTGAAATATGTTTGGGACCGATCGTGTATTCATAATGCAAAGAAATTTGAGTGCAATCGGTTAGAGTAGTTTTTGGGCAACGTTTCACTTCTGACACAGAAGCTTCGTCAGACCAAAGGTGATAGTCAGGACAGGGAACATGATTAAGTAGTAGTCAACCTACCACCACTTATTTGACCTTACCGCTAAACAGCCTATAGTACGTCTACAGTGTGTCACGTCTCTTGGGAATGACCAGGATCAGTGGTCCATTTTCCTCACAGTGTGTATCCACGACAAACTGATACAAGTGAACACGGCCAAGGTCAGTTGACACAGCGGCCCACATACGTAAGTTTTCCTGTGCATTCTGTGTTCATCATTAGCACGATTTTTCTTTGAATATTGTCACATTTTTTGGGTTAAACACAGCGGGGTCGCCGCAGACATTGAGGATCTACCGCCAGTCGGCGGTTCAAAATTATTAATTGGCTGGTTAACACTTTTATGAGAATTAATCTTAGAGCATCCGTTTTAAGGCTAGGATATTGGGAGATGTTTTCCGGAAAATCTGAGAATTTTAGTGACCTTGAGGTTAGGTGTCTTGTACCACTCGTAATGCTCGTCCCTTATGGCAAACAATTTTACGTTTTGTGACGGGATCCATCGACATTAGTTGCTACAAGTTTGAGAGAAATTCCTGAGCAATATGGTTGAGAAATGATATTGAACTGTATGACAGGATTTATCATAGTGCGGCCAAGTTGATCACCTGTTACAAAAATATCGCCTTTTTAGAAGGAGTGTCATAACTAATGCTACACGATTTTACAGAGTGACTGTATGCTGGCATTCAAATTTATACACACCGAAAATTATTCCCTCGGGAATTTAATAACGCCCAATGACCTTACTGGAATACGCAACCATTCAAAGTCTTTGAGTATTCCACATTCTCGATTGGTTATTCTTCGTAGTTTATTATCTGTGAGAAATTGTTTCACTTGGGACATCTTGCCGAAGAAATCATACGTTCGGAATCAGTTGAGGATTTCGCTTCAAAGCTCGCTGAATACGTAACGAACGATGTGACACGTGACTTGCCCTATTAATTTTAGGAAGATATTATAATTTTGCTTTATACACCTCGTCATCCTGAGGTTTCTGTTAAGTTTATTGCTTTTACTAGCATAAAACTTTCTGAGTTCTCAGTTCTGCAGTAATTATTTTATTTCATTTTGTTCGATTTAAGCGGACCAAAGTTAAACAAACCGATCAGTGCCGCACAAATCACAGTGACGTTGGGAAGGCTTACGTGAAACGGATAATGGCGGACAATCGAGATGTCGCTTGGACCTAAGTAATAACACTTATTTTTATCCTAGATAGATAGGGCTGTGCAATACCAATGAGATCTGACGATTCAAAACTTGTATCTAAGCTCGTATAGCGTTTTAACGTTTAAAATCGTTCCCTATTCTGCTGTGAATTATAACTGGTTCAATCACATTCACCCATACACATAAAACACAACCATGAACAAAAATGCTCATTTGCATGCATTTAAGTCACACACAACCCCAGAACCAGGTTCGTGCTGCTTACACTCTTCGGGTATGGATTGTACGATCAGAATCCACATGCGCTTATAACAGTAGAAGAATGGTAAACAAGTTGCGCCTTTAAGTCACTGTTGAATAAGATTGTCAAATTCAAATGAGCACTTTTGTTTATGCGTTTTACCCCATCAACATGTTATGGACACGTGATTGGACAGGCTGGTCGCCCAACCTTATTCAACAGTGGCATACAAGCGCAACTTGTTTACCATTCTTCCACTGTTTCAATGCATGTTGACTCTGATAGTACGGTCCATACATGAAGAGTGCAAGTAGCACGAAACCGGCCAGGGTGTGTGAGTGATGAAAATGCATGCAAATGAGAACTTTCAGTATTGTTTGATTGGGTGTAACTCCGTTATACATTTAACCATGCTACTCGTTTGATTACTTTTATTTACGTATCATAATTATTAATACATTCTTGGGTAACCGAGAGAAATGCTTGCCAGCATCATAAAACAGCAAATCGTTTTGTTTAATGTGTGTAGAAATGTTGAACCGTTTAGTCCACAAGCGCATCTGAATCTTACCGTGATTTTTTCAGGATTCGCAAACAATACGAGCGGTAAAAACATAGTTCGTACGCCATGGAGAAATATTTGTCTGTTGCTTCAGTTAAACTGCTAAATGTTTTTGTTTTGATTGGACACATAAGTCCAAAGCTTATTCGCAACTTTTTAGCACAAAGTGTTATAGATGATACGATATCATTCACTGGACAGGATACTAGGTTATCTCAAATATTTTTCCAATTATTGTTAGCACTTCATTTAGCGTCTGCTTATGGGGACGATTAACCACATTTTGCGAAATTTGAAAGTGGACGGGATTTGAACCTAGAACCTGCGATTGAAAGCTGAACTTCCCGCCTGGAACTTTGTTCACAATTATGTAAACCCACACAATTCCAACCATCGAGTATGCATGTAGAACTTGAACTCCATGGCTCAAAAGTATATACTACTGTTTAATAGAATTTTACTATCGTGCAACCAAACTAGTGAGCGGTTTCCAGAAACTAACGTAGGAGAAAACAAAGCAAAAGCCCCCTCTTAAAAGAAGACTTCGGAGTAATGCGATACTTACATGCAACATATTATCCATTCTTATTCACTCGTGATGATGCCACCCCTACATCCTGGTTACAATTTTGCAGAATACGTAACAGAGTCACCACCCTCATTCGGCAGGATAAACAACAGTACCAACAATGTATGGTGGAACGAATGGAAGAAAATCCGAAATTATTGTACAAAATTGTGAATGAAAGAACCAAAGTTAAACCAGGGGTTTTCCCTGAAGAAGAAGGATTGACCGTCACAGTCCAAGAGATGACATATGCACTTGCGTGCTTTTACTCTCAAGTCTTCTGCCCAAAACAGCAATTATCGCATCAAGAATTATCAAACACAGTGAAACCACTAAGCGAACCGGTAATAGATCAATTCGTAGTGGAGCGACACTTATGACGATTAAACACGAAGAAATCCCCCGGGGAGGACAACACTACCCCAGCAATTCTTCATGTGTGTTATAGAGAGCTTTCACATAGCTTAGCTGCGGTTTTCATCCAGAATCTTCGCGAAGGTTGCGTACCTTTAGCATGGAAAGCGGGTGTGATAACACCAATTTACAAGGTTGGCTGTCATTCTGACGCAGCAAATTACAGTCCTGTAACGCTGCTACCCTGTATTTCAAAGATCATGGAGCGCATCATTAGTGAATGTATTGTGGGTCACCTTGAAGCAAGAGTTCTTTTGTCAACAGCACAGCACGGGTTTCGCCGGACCAGATCTTGTCTGTTGAATATACCGATCACACTAAACGACTGGACTATGTCGCTCGACCAAGGCTACACGGTTCACGCTTGTTATATTGATATATCAAAGGCTTTTGACAAGGTCAATCACCGCCTGCTTCGGCAAAAGCTAGCGCATTATGGAATAAGGGGTAACCTACTATCGTGGTTAAAAGATTATCTGACCGATCGGCATGTGCTAGTTCGCATTGACGGTGTGCTATCGAAAATTATCGATGCCACGAGTGGGGTACCTTAAGGTTCAGTACTCGGGCCTATCCTTTTCCTGTTATACATCAATGATATTACTGAAATAGGGCGGTGTAAGCTAGTTCTTTTTGCTGACGGCATTAAAATATGGAAGCAAATCCGATCTACTCAAGATTGTTTCATGCTACAACAGGACTTGGATGCTCTGTATCACTGGTCCCTATTAAATCAAATGCCGTTCAACTTACGTAAATGTAATATGTTACAGCTTGGCCGTAATTACGACCACACATCATCTAGGCCACGAAAACCTAATTTGGATCACCGCTGAAAAGGATCTCGGGATTTGGATCACTAATAACCTGAAACCGAATGTGCATTGTCGAAAAGTGTTTAATCGGGTATG
>JACCGJ010022773.1:0-13156 GCA_013407085.1 Atriophallophorus winterbourni
CAATTGCTCCTCGGACAATTGCTCCTCGGACAATTGCTCCTCGGACAGTTGCTCCTTGACCAATTGCTCCTTGTACAAGTGAACTGAGTTAACTTCCTTGTACAAGTGAACTGAGTTCACTTGAACTCAGTGGTATTTTCGCTTTTGTTCACACGCATAAAAATCAACAGTGGGGGTTTACTTGTTTGATTGTTATAAATAGTTAAATAGTTCAGTTGAAGGCTACCTTTCAAAATGGACAGACACGTTACTTGGTATTTGTCAGAAAAAGGCAAACCTAAGGCTTGCTACGAACGTTTCGTGTACAACAAAAAGGAAACCAGCAAGAGTGACCCCACTGTTGATTTTTATGTGTGTGAACGAAAGCGAAAAGACCACTGTTCCGGGCGACTCCGTCTCCGTGGAACTACAATCTTGAAGTCATCAGAACACAAACATGCCCCCGACGCGTGTCGCAAGAATGTTCTGAAGGTAGTTGATTCCATCAAAAGACAAGCGTCTACAACAGAAGAAACCACAATGATGATCATTGCCATTCAGTGTACAGGCGTTTCTGAAATCACAGCAGCTTCTTTGCCAACAGAACAGGCACTTAAGAGACAAATACAAAGAACGCGAAACCGCAATGGTCGGGTCCCACCACTGCCTGCAAGGCTGGAAGATCTGAATATTCCTGATGACTACAAGACCTTTTATGATAGAGAGCTCTTTCTTCTGCACGACTCTGGACCTGGCTCTCAGCGCATTCTGATTTTCTCAACCCACCAAAATCTGATGTTATTGTCTGAAAGTCAACACTGGTTTGCCGATGGAACATTCAAAGTGGCGCCCAGCTTATTCCATCAATTGTACACAATACACTGTTGCTGTCAAGGACTCATGATGCCGGTGGTGTTTGCACTGCTGCCTGGAAAAACAACGGCAGTATATCGTCGGGTTCTACAGGTACATAATACCATTATCATATTCAGCATGATAAGCGTTAGGGTTATTTTCATCATTTTCAGGACATTTTCCACCCCTTACTGACACATGCCTTTTTATGCTTTTATTTTTTTCTTTCTTTTTTAAACAGGCTCTCAGAGAGCTGCAGCCAAACCTTGCACCGACGACCTTGATGTGTGACTTTGAAAATGCTGCCATCCGTGCTTTTGAACAGGAATTTCCTGGCCTTGTAGTGACAGGCTGCTTCTTTCATCTGGGTCAGTGCTGCTGGAGGAAGTGTCAGCAACTTGGATTAGCAACCACCTATGCTGAAGAGGATGGTCTTTTTGCATGTTGGATTCGGTGTCTTCCTGCGCTTGCATTTCTTCCCCGTGACCAAGTTGTTGGGGCATTTGAAACTCTGACAGAAAATCAAGGTTTCGTCGCATGCATGGCAGAGAAGGGAGGCGAGGCATTTGTTGACTATTTTGAAGACACCTGGATCGGGAGGCCACCAAGACGGCAAGGAGCTGAACGCCGTGCCCCCATGTTTCCCATCGAACTGTGGAACCAGTACGAACGCACCATGTCAGACATGCCACGAACCAACAACAGTATCCAGGCCTGGCACAACAGAATGCAGTCTCTTGTGGGAGCATTCTTCCCTCATGTGTTCAGATTCATTGACAGCATCAAAAAAGAACAGATGTTAAACAAAAACACAATAACCCAGCTGTTGAGTGGTCAGCCCCCACCACCAAAAAGTAAGAAACACATCAAACTGGCGGAAAGAATTAAAAGAGTTGTTGAAGGTCAGCAGGGTCGGGACACCGTGAGTGTACTGAAGAGCATTGCCGTTTGCTACAATTTGTAGGCTTCTGTTGCAGAAGAAGAATGAGAAGACAATCAAGACAGTAGTTTGGAAGATGTCTTATAACAGTGATATTTTTTTGTGTGCAGTTATCAGACATGAGACCAGGATTTTGTGATCTATAGTATTTTATTCAATTTTTATTAAAATGTTCAAAGAAAAAAATACTTGTCTTCACTTGTATGAATTATTTTCGTCGCAATGTGATCGTGATCTAAAATTCATAGAGCAATTGGTCAAGGAGCAATAGGGCAAGGAGCAATAGGGCAAGGAGCAATTGGTCAAGGAGCAACTGTCCGAGGAGCAATTGTCCAAGGAGCAACTGTCCGAGGAGCAATTGTCCGAGGAGCAATTGTCCGAGGAGCAATTGTCGCGGAGCAACTGTCGGGGAGCAATTGTCGAGGAGCACCTGTCGGTACCCCCCCTGTGAGTTCACTACCTCGTTTTCTGATCTAGAACTCTCTTTAACAAGCATGTCTTTATTTCGACGTGACCGTTTGAGTGATGGGGAAGAAGCAGCACTCTACTGCAAACAATCATTTATTTGCAGAGTTATGAATGACCAAGATCTGGATATTCCCGACACGCTTTGGTGTTCTATAACTCTTACTTCTGGTGGCCAGTGCGTTATTGGAGTGATTTACCGTTCTCCAAACGCGAACCTCGACCTGAACAACAAACTGATTACTGCTTTGCAATATGTAACAATGCGATATAACACTCAAATTTTGATAAAAGGAGACTTCAACCTTCCCCAGCTATATAACCGTTATGATCATCCACCAGAGACATTTGAACACGAACTTCGAGCAGTCTTGGATTACACACCCCTCTATAACCACGTTAACGGATTTACTCGTATAAGGGGAGCTGACAGGCCGTCTACCTTGGACTTGATACTTACATCTGATCCTACCGCTGTAGGAACTATCATCTATAAACCGCCGATCGGACGGAGCGACCACGTTGTCCTAGAATTCTACCACGTTTGTAGTGCTAGGCGCAAATTTGACGGAATGAAATGCTTCAGAAAGGTAAACTACCGAACCCTTTGTGCAGAGCTTCAAAGCATTAGTCTCATACAGTTGGATTACTCCGATCCAGACAGTCATTGGCGCTCTCTCCTACAACACCTGGAATTTATATTGGAGAAACATTCAAACCTCGTCCCGAAGAAAAATTCTCAACGTAAAAAATTTAAGCTACGTAGCAGGACCAAAAAGTGGATGCAGCAAAAGGCACTAGCATGAGAGTTTCATAAGACTACAAATACAGCTGATTCTCGGATGCAATTTACACGACCGCGAAATAAAGTTATCAGCTTGATTCGAGACGATAAACAAGCTTTTCAATCACAATTGATTTCACAGATGCATCGGAATCCAAAGCTTTTATATCGACTTGTAAACGACAGAACAAATATCAAACCAGGTGTCTTTGCCCTAAGAACTTCATCCGGCTTCACTGAATCCGTTGAACAAACCGCTGATTTGTTAGCAGACTTTTATGCTGGAGTATTTGCACCGAAATCCACAGAGCACGAACAGGAACCAAGCATTCGTTATGATCGTCCCACTCTGAGTGAAATATTAATTACTCCGATGGTGGTTGCGCAGCACTTAAGAAAGTTAAACGCAAAGAAATCTCCGGGACCAGACGAAATTTCACCGAAGCTCCTCAAAAGCTGTCATGCGCAGCTCTCGGAACCTTTATCTCGTCTGTTTAACGAATTGCTTCAAGTTGGAATGGTACCAATTGATTGGAAGCTGGGACTAATTACACCAATTTACAAAAGTGGATGCCGTTCTGAAGTAAAAATTACAGGCCTGTGACATTGCTGTCTTCGGTTTCGAAGGTTTTTGAGCGCATAATCACTGCAGAAGTAGTGCGCCACCTGGAATCGAACGGACTCTTGACAATTGCCCAGCACGGATTTCGCAGAAACCGCTCTTGTCTAACTAATTTGCTGACATGTTTGGACGACTGGACTAGTGTAGTGGACGCTGGAGGCAGTATTCATGCATGCTACCTTGACATTTCTAAAGCTTTTGACAGAGTTGATCACAACTTACTGCTGAACAAGCTAAAGAAACACGGTATTGCTGGAGGACTGTATGACTTGTTGCGAGACTATCTCAGCAAAAGACACATACGGGTTCGAGTTGACGGTATACTATCGAAGGAAATCGACGTCACTAGCGGTGTTCCACAGGGATCCGTGCTTGGACCGATACTGTTTCTGATTTATATGAATGACCTGCCAACACCACGCGGCAGTAAGATGGTTCTGTTCGCAGATGACATAAAAATATGGAAAACAATCAGCACTGCCGAGGATTGCAGTGTGCTTCAAAGTGACTTGGATGCTGTGCAAATGTGGTTATATGAAAATAACCTACCGCTAAACATGCAGAAGTCTCAAGTACATTGGTCGTGTGCTAAGCTTTTCTCATTCATACAAGCTTGGCAACAATATCCTGGAGTACTCCAAAGTGGAAAAAGACCTGGGTGTCTGGATTTGCGGCAGCCTGAAAAATGGTCTACAAAATGGTTTACCAACGCGCGTCTCGGATGCTCGGTGTTAAGGCGGATATTCGGACGTCTACCAGAGCTGTTTTTCTCTGATAATGAACACGTACATACACCCGCTCACTGATTACGCTTCACAAGCCTGGACCCCATGGCTTCAAAAAGACATTTCACTATTGGATCGCATATATCACAGAGCCTCAAAGCTGGTCATTGGGCTCGAAAACCTACCATTCGCTATTTAATCATCTCCTATTAAAAGTTTTTCAGGCAAAGAAAAGACAAATTATAATTTGGACTCGTATGTCTGACGTTTTGGATAAGTAAACTCCGCCTTGCGAAACGATTAACAGAATGTCTTATAATAGTTCCAGTTTCACTCTGTGGCATTCAGCATGACTCGCAGTGTCATCAATAGGGTATTAATATCTTTAGATCACTTCAGAGGAGGCACCAAGAACATCCTCAATTTTTTAATTCGAGTAATTGAATTTGAAATATATTTGATGGAGGAATTATGGCAACCCTGTTGGTTGTAAGCCAACACTCAAGCAATTTCTTATTTTTTGCACTAAATCTTATAAATTTGTTCATGGTATATCTACCGTCGATAATATTACACCGTTCAGGTTACACCTGCAACTTTTATTTCTAAACCTAATTAATTGTTGTTCAAAATATATTCTTTAACTTTTCTATCTGCATACATGATTCTTCTATAGCTGACTTTTCGCCGTTCTGGTGAAGAGAAAACTATTTTTCATTTTCCAGCACGGAATGTAAGGATGTGTACTTCCAAATGACAGTGTGCGCAAACACTTGGCGCCGCGATTGAGAAAGATTTCAAAATAAAAATAAAAATTTCAACAGTGGTAGGTTCTTGTCCGCAGCTTTCCGTGGAAAGAAATTGTGGATGATCAATTGGTTTGTCAGCAACATATAGTCTTGTGCAACCTAAACTGAACTGCGTAAGCGTAGCGTTTTGCGTTAAGCATGTTGATCTGCTGTAGTTAAATGGTATGGCAAACTAACATATTTGGAAGAATGCGATTTTTTAGTGAATAGAACCAGTATGAGTATGCATTACGTTATAAAACTAAATTTATGTAGATGCTCAGTTCACATGAACCGCATTCAGTATTCTGAGGCGAGGATTAGTTAAACAAAAAATGTGTATTGGTGCAGATATATGTCTGGGTTATTTCTCAGCAGTCGTTACTCGTAGGCGAAGTTAGACTACTTTTCTTGGTTTAGTTTCCATGCGATACAATAAGACCTCTTGAATGCAGCAATAAACTGTTATGGGCATTTTACATTAACGTCGGATGTATCATCTGTAACTAAACGATGATATGTATTTAATTTCTTGGTAAATTAGACGGATCACGCAACGTATGCAGAGCTTAAGCTAAGAATTCTTAATTCTGTGGGGAAATTTCAGATTATTATCATGTGGGAAATGAACGCATTCTTCTTTAATTTATATCAAGGGTATTGGGTCGAGTACTGTGTGCGTTATTGCGCGCAAAAACCATAGCCCGAGTTGACTCTACATGTTTGATTACGTAAAATATAAAGTTTTCAAATATCCCACCATTCTAGGTTGCAAGGTCATGGTCAACATGAAACCGAAAACAACAGCGTTGGATAGAAAATCAAATTATGCTTCAAACGCAGGTATCATTGTGTTTAAATGTAATAATGCATACTATGCATGAAGTTACAATCCAACAATAATTATAACGTATTCACTCTATTATCCCTGCAAACAGCAAGAAAGCGGACGTGGGGTGTGTGCTATGGAAATTCATACAAACGAGTATCTTTATTTATTGACATGGGCTTAACGGCATCTACATGTGCGTAGGTACATGTGATTGAACAGGTGGGTCGTATCAAGCTTATTCGACATTAGGTTACGTGCTAAACGAATCTATTATTATTCCATGGCCGGTAGATTCTGATCGTACTCTCCCTACCTGATGCGTGCATGCAGCAGGAAACCAGTCAAACGAGGAGCTTTTTTCTAGTTATAGAATCACAGCTCTGGAATTTGTGGTTGTGTGCTGTCATATTCTATCACAGTTAGTTTTCGTGACATATTTTTCAAGCCAAACCCATCTTAATTTCAAGTTTACACAGAGTAAGTATTCAAAGAAATTTATTGAATTGAAATAACAAAGTTTACGTCGTATTTTCACCTGGTCAAGTCAATTTCCATAGGTCCACTTTATCCTTTACCGACCAGCGAATATTTTCAACAAATTGCAAATTTGCGTAGATGAAAGCTATTCGTAATGTCGTTGGAGTGAACCATTGCACACTCTTTGTGTATACGACCACTGAAAGTTCGTAGGTTTTGAATTTCGAACAAATGGAATAAAACCCCAATGTATTGATCACATTTTCAATCTGTTTGGAATAAAGGCCATTTGTTTAACATCGAACAAAGACAAGGATTTACGCAAAACGCGACAGTGGTTTGGGACAGCTACAAGATGCGTCACAGGAGTAATTCAATGTTTTACTGAAATAACCGTAAAATAATGTCATTTATAAGGGAATAAGCAAGTGTCATATGTTAAGGGTGGCAGTGGGGTGATAAGATTCCTCAATGGGTATACAATGGTCCAATATTCGGCGTCTCAAGTAACCCTGACAACCAAAGTCCAGCTTTGGCGTGCACAAGTGCTCCCCGAGCCGGTGAATGGAAAAATGCTTCTACCAACAAGGAGGATGTGCGTGTGACTGGCGCCGAAAAACCAGTTTGCTTCGGACAGATGGAGCTCGTTTGCCCGGGAGGGTATTTCATCTATTGGAAGGAAAAGCCTGAGTTTCAACCTCCGCTGACTTGCAGGATACCCGATCGCGGGAATGGCTTCGGGAGAAAATCCTGAGGAAAAATCTGGAAAAGTGTCTCGTAGATGGATAGTTGGTGCACACCACATCTTTCTGGCAACTCCCTGCTGCTTTGCAGTTAGCACTTGGTGGTACAAAGGCTAGAGAAACTGACTCGAACAAACGCCGAGTGTTGCTGGGGACGCCACTTCGTACCCAAATTCCTAAGACTCTTAAATGAAGCCTACTCATCCTCCAGGAGGAGATAGTCGCACATAAGTATGAGTAATTGCTTCCTAAATGTGGAAAAATTAATCATATTAAATATACTGATAAAACCACATTTGATTAATCTGGCCGCTCGGCGCTGATGACGAAAGTAAATAGTTTTGTCACTCAAACCTACTAGTTATTTAGATTTTTTTGTTTTTCAAAAATAGGTTAACATCTAACCCGATACAGGATATGCACTGCTGATAAGCTCTAATAAGAGCGAAACTCGAGTCCAGTGCTTCCAATGTGGACCGTTGTGATAAGCTTTGTGAATATTTCGAAGAACTTGGTACTGATGAGTGTACACAAAAACATGAACAAAACTCTCCAAACACCCTTTAACATTAGCCCCGTCAGTTATGTACTTTTACGTATGAGGGCAGCCGTGTCAACTGACGTTGACCGTGTTCACTCGTGTTAGATGGATACACACTAGGTGGAATATCGACCGCTGATCCTGGTCATTCCCACGAGACGTGACACACTGTAGGCGTACTATATGCTGTTTAGCGGTAAGATCAAATCATTGGTGGGTGTTGACTACTACTTAATCATGTTCCCTGTCCTGACTATCACCCTTCGTCTAACGAAGCATCTGTGTCAGAAGTGAAACGTTACCCAAAAACTGCTACAACCGATTGCACCCAAATTTATTCGCATTATAAATACAGGATCGGTCCCAAACCTATTCCAATCGGTTGCTGATAAAGCCTCATTTGATGATCCGATGTACACAATATTGATAACATACGTATAAAAAGTGAAATGGTTAATCTTTGTAAAGGCCGCACTTGCGATACAACGTCCTTAGTAAAATAAGTCAGAAACCTTTACGAATTGACTCTGTCAGCTGAGAAGAACTTCATAATGGCCTTTCACTCAACAGGCATTGTGTGAATCATCATCACGGAACACAAGAAATACAGGAGCTGCTTTCGTCGTCGCTGGTCAGAAGACTTATCTTGATGGTGTACTGCTTATAGATGTGGACATTTTAGAGTATTGTTGCATTTAAAATCTGATTCTATAATAATTGAAGCGTTCTGTATTAAAAGAAACTTGTACACCTGCGATTTACATCAATGAAATCACAAAAATACTATACTTAACACTGCTACCTTTGTTATGCTTTTGAGCAAAATGTTTGGTTTTATGAACCGCTCTAGGCAATAGTTGCATCATCAAACCTCATAATTCATCACTATTTCAAGGCTAACACAAAAAATCTTTAGTGAATTTTAAGTATTATTGCTTGTCTATAAGAAATATGAAGCTGAGAAATTACGTTCGAGTTAAAAGAATTCCTCAACATAAAAAACATCGATGGAACTTTAAACCGCCTATGATAGTTCGTTAGAAGTAAAACCAGTGTTTATTTGTTCCAATCGATGATAAAGCTGATCGTGATCTATTTCTGAATAACTACCGAGTTTTTGTTCCCATTGTTTTAAAGCATGTTAAGCACAAATAGCAAGAAACCCGTCGCGGTGTGTGTGATGATGATGCGTGCGAATGCTGATCTCTTTCATATCATTGTGTACAACGCTATCCACATGAACGAAAAGCTCATTTGCCTGCAGTTCCATTTCTACATGAGCGTGAGCACATGTGATTAAACAGGTTGGTCGTACGAGCCTTATCCAATAGTGGCATACAAGCACAACTTGTTTACCATTCTTCCACTGTTTCAAGCGCATGCGTATCCTGATCCTACTGTCCCTACCTAGTGAATGTACACAGCACGAAACCCGTTCGTGGGGTGTGTGATGGAAATCTTTATTTATGATCATGGGTTTAAAATCAATGTTTATTTGATAAACATGATAAAGATTCAACCGTGCAAAGAGTTCTGTATTTCTGAATCACTGCCGCGTTTCCGTTGGCTGTGACTATAGAAACTCATCGATAATTTATCCTTCTTGCGCGTTATTTATGAAGTGAAATATTCAACACAGGTGAATGTGGACAATTCGTAGAAAAATTTTGTACTCACTTGTAAACAAAACCGTATAATGGTGAGAGTATTTTTTGATGATTCCTTCTGCACGATATCCATCAGAAAAACTGAAATTGAGTTTGCATTTTAGGAGCCAACACAAACTTGCGTTTATGCAAGAGATAATCGATTAAAACTCACCGGCTGGTCCCTTCTTGAACTGATCACAATCCTTGTACCAAACTTCTGGTAAAGTTTCAGAACAACGGACACATGAAACGAACAGCAATGCGACAAACATACAGCGCGATAAAACTCACCATGATGTGGTTTATTGAGCATCACTCGCCATGTTATTACATAGGTCGATTTGCGCCTAGAAATGAGTGCAAAGCGTCCGGTCCAATCGCGGTTTGGTAAGAGTACCTCATATTTCCAAAGTGAGTGAATGGGTAGATTTTCCCTCCTTGTAACGAAACAACTTCCAAATTTCTCGGGGATGTCGACCTCAAGCAAGCGTTGTAGCTAAAATAAAATTGTGTGTATGCACATTTGAACACAGTTCAATTCTATTACTTGATTCGGACTCCGTGTTTTGAGTTTGTTTAAGGGCCTCAAAACCTATAGTGGATATGCGACATTATCCTCTTTTTTCTGCATGTAAAAAGTCGCGGTTTTTATTTAGATCAATGTATCTGCAGAACATTTATGTGAATATCGTAAGAGGTCATGTAAGTCAATGTTCATAGAATGTACTGCCTATATACTCGAATCTTAATCGAATAAATCATCCAAGGGTTGATTCAGGTAACCCTTGTCCCAGGAAGCATAACTCTTGTCAATTACACTTAGATAAACGAATGTGTCAGTACGCTGAATTTTAAGGCGTCTGACTTCAATTTTACATCAATTAGTGTTAAAGGCATCCATCGTTCGATGCCAACCGTGTTTGTTGCCCATTGTGTATGGATGTTCCCGACAGCGCAGGCATTGCTCTCATCGACAAGTATAATACCTCCTGAGAACCTCGCTAGAAACCTATTCTGCGGTCAATATTTTGCCCATCGATGCACAGTAAATGGAATGAATTCAAATTACCTTCGAATCTTGTGTGTATATTCCGGGATTGGCTGGCATACTGCAAAGCATTAAGTATGCACACGCTGTTTAGTATCATTTTTGACTTAACGATCAGCTTTGCGGGCGTTTAAACGATAAAGATTACCGCTACTCTGTCCATCTACGTGTTACTCTAGGTGTCTAGCGGAATATTCGAACCTAGATATGTGAATGGATTGGTAGAGCTGACAGTTTAGAAATTGATGACGGGAAGCCATGGATTCTCTTATTCACATAGTTAAAGCAGATCCAAGCAAAAAATAATTTTCTACGTATTCAGTGGGAATAGATTTGCGCCAGCGGTTGATCATTGGTTTGGAGGTTTAACATGTCTATGCGCGTGTAAATATCCTGTAATGTATCGTTCAATTGATTGAGTATTTCGTAAAAATAAGCAAGGGCTAGGGCTGGAAACCGAATAAAACCTATTTTCATGTGATAATCGTCAAAACTGAAATCGAATAATAAAATACTTTTTATATCGGGAATGTGAGCATGTCTTGAACACGAATCTCATTTCATGCATGCCCTCAATATTCTGACGGTTTCTTGCTTGTTGTACTCAATCAGTAGGATCCGGATGCCTTTTTAAACAGTGGAGGAATGGTAAACAAGTCCTGCTCATAGCCCGCTGTTGAATAGGTTTGACACGACCAACCCGTTCATTCGCATCAGCCCATACACATGCAGATCCTGATCATACTCGCCCGACCTGACGAACATTAATAGCATGATACCTGTCGTCGGATGTGTGATGGAAATGTATGTAAATGAGCATTTTTGTTCATGGTTTTGTGTTTCATCCCATCTATATGTGTATGGGAATATGTGATTAATTAGATTGTTCGGGTCAACCTTATTCACTAGTTGGTTACAAGCACATCTTGTTTATAATTGTATTGATTTGCATAATATTATAATCGTAAAACAAACTCACGTATTCGCAGAATCCGATGGCACGCAGATTTTTCGGTAGAGCCACAATAAATTGTATCACTAGATTGGAGTTAACAAAAGTGAAAACTCGAATTTTACGGAAAACATCTACTGAAGTTAAGAACAATTTTTTTTCAATTAATGATTTGCTTATTAGTACAAATTAGCTTATACATTCGAACACTATTGGTCTATTTTCAAGTTTTTGCTGTTGTTGCCCTCTCGGTAGATATCGAGCATGGATTTACATCACAAACGCATGATGGTATCATGCTCCGGAGCTTTTAGAATGACTAAACACTCCGATTCGGTAGTGGCAATCTTTCCCAGAGCGCTCACAGCGATCAACAGCACTCGGTCGATCGGTGTCCGTTGCTTGCCGGCGACCTGATCTTAATCCTCCAATAGCTGTATTTGCTTTTCAACATCTTGGATATGACGCTTTACAGAGTGCCTCAAAAGTGAGCGGTTAAAATCAAGTTCTTCCCAACTCTTTGGGTCAATGCCGAGGGATTTCATAATTATGTTTGTAGACATCTTTATACCACAAGGGCTGTCTGTCCCAAAGGTCAACTTTATGATTTCAACTCAGCATAGACAGTTTTCTGTAATATCATTTTATTAAAAACGTAGTTTGACGCTTTTACTGTTTAGAGATAATCAATCATTTGATTTGTGAACATTATTTATTCAATAATGGAAGCATGATCTACAAATGCAATATAAAGGTTTCATTGTAATAATAATTGTCAAAATCATAAGAAAATTCGTTGGTTAATTTTTGAGTTGAAATGTGCTCACGAAGTATATTGTGATATCCCCAAATGTGCTTACTTACTCAGTGAGACGTTATTACATTGCATGCTACGCGTTAATCGCCAACTTGAGTGATGATTCATAACAGTTAACTATTAAGGAAATCCCATTAGGATGTTGCTTTTTCATAAAACTTATTCAAGCTAATTATTTTTTAGATTTGTTTCAATATCAAATTCTCGCATAATTGCACCAATTATTTTTTGTAAGATTTTTAAATTTGATAAAAAGCAAATGTGGTAATCCGCGTTATTCTTCATTGTAGTGGAACGATAATTTCCATAAATTATTCGCGTTTTTTGTTAAGTATTAAATTTGGTTTATGCAAAGATCAAATATGGAAAACTGGGTTAACATTCTAGCAGAAATTTCGTATTCCTAGATTAGGATCCACACTAAGGTTGTCAAAGCTGGGTTGAATGCATGACCAGAGTAGAAAAAGATGTTTAATCACCGGAACATTTTCAAAAATGTCTGTGAATATCCTAATTGCAACATTGTTTCTCCCTTACCGAGTCATTAATCAAAGGTTAATCAATTAGTATAAATGAATGAAAAATTACCTTGCTGTGTATCATTTATTTCTGGAGTGAATAAATAAAATATATTAATCGAGAAACTCGATTAGTTTCAGTAATATAAAAAGTGGAATTGTTTCAGCATTTATATAATTCCTATCATAGTTGATTTTTTAAATGAAGGTCACAATATCAATCATGTAAATGTGAATATTTCGAAAACCATTCGTGTACAAAGAATGCGAGTTTTTCAGTTCAATCTGATGAAGAATTGAAGCGCGTACGTCGAATGTTTATTCTGTTGACTACTTGTCTCAAGATTCATTACATGCGAATCCAGATCGTACAGACGCAGTCTGAAGAGCGCAAACCGCAGGATGCCAGTCTCGGGGTGTG
>JACCGJ010022776.1:0-46936 GCA_013407085.1 Atriophallophorus winterbourni
AGGATGTTTAATCTACAGCCAAAAGCCTATGTTACGCTGGGCTAGCACGTTTATACAGTAGAAGATGGCTGTATGACCAAACATTCATTTTACTTGAGGTATGTTCGCGTAATCGACCTTTGACTAGTCGTAGTTCTGCTACAGATTCTGAGGATATTTGAAGATCAGGATATTGCACCACCTGAAAATGTATCCCTCGCCATTTATTACCTAATTTGAGAGTTTATTATGGAGCGTCATAGTTAAATTTGGATGGAGCGTTTGATGCTTTCGACCATCGAACGTGGATCGCGACATCAACAATCAGACGCCGCTGATCAACCGAGTATTCATTGCCTGTATGAATGAACTCGAAAGGATTTTAACACCTTCGTCTGACTGCATAGTCATTAGAACATTATGACGTATAAATTCATCAAGCGTATTTGCTTTACATCCATGATCGACAACTAAAGACACCAGCAACTACCATGAAGTTTAGTTGAAGTATCTCGCGGACGTCAACCATTTCCTCCTAGACGAAGGAGAAACAAATGTCATTGAAAACCACGAGGTCAAGAGTTGGTGGCACGCATCCCACAACACAAAATATTAAATTAAACGAATCAACATTTAGTTAACTAGAAGTTTGTTTGAGATGAATTTTAAGATACAGCGGCTTACACCTAATATACTCCATCGGCCACATGTGTATCTCTGTGTATCTGAAATCATTTTATTCATTTTAACATGCACCTCAGTAATCTAGAAGCAAAACCCGTTTTAAAGTGGAACATTAGATCGCAGAGTATAATATGACCTACTATCACCAGATAATGTTAACGTTGCGTAAACCCGTGAATTTATTCAAACGTTTCAGCGTACATATCCGATTTTTGGCATATTATTTGTATATTTTGAAAACTATTTGGTGAATAATGTGGGTTACAATCATTTTTGTGCAATAATCGCTGAAGAATATGAAATTCAATTCATTTTCCTTAGTTTTTAACGTTAAACACAACTTGAACAGTCTTGACTTACAATCACTGAATGATATTATGCTATTTTAGCCCATGTGAACAACCAATTGCGTGTTATGAAATCTTATTTTCCAAAAATTGATCATTCAAAAGCATTGTGATTTGTGTGCAAGTCACACCGATAATGTTGAGTGAACATATCTCCAACAAAATATTCTATTGAGGTCTGCATCCATACTACTAATTCCATTAAACGGCCGTTAATTTTTCAATTGTCACATTAGTCACGATTGCCGATTTCCACTTTCGCTCAAGCAAAAGTGCAGTTATTGAAGTACTTTCCTTAGACAAGGAGCGCTTGTATGCCACTGTTGGATAAGGCTGGCACGAAACCGGTCGTGGGGTGTTTTGTGACGGAAAAACATGCAAATGAATATTTTGTTACTTCCTTAGACGTTTCCGTGTATGGTTCGTTGAGTATGCTGCTTAGGCCAGGACACCAGGAGTCGAACAGATCGTGATTATGGATCGGTCATATCTTCGAGCTTCAAAATCTGTCGATGGTTTTCAAACTCTGCCATACGTTGAGTTATTTAGAAGATTAATTTGAGGACCCCTACACTAGAGAATGCGTATCACTTTATAATCACATACAAAATAATTTTGACTTTCTATCACCTTTTGTATATTTATTATGACGTCGAGCAGTCAGTAAAAACTCAGGTTAAAGTTTCCGGATGGATATCCAACACTTTGAAACAGAAATGCGGCAGGTGTTTTCATTCAGTGTTGGTGTGTTTTATTTGGAATACGTTCACTATACATGTGATGGACTTCAAAATTTAAGTATAATTAAAAGATAAAATCAGCATAATTTAAATTAAAAAATATCTTTCGGGTACAGTTACGTAGTTTTCAATCGAATTCAAAAAATTTATTGAAAATGACACAAGCGCAAATTTTTTACCATTCTTCCACTCATTCAAGCGCATGCGGATCCTGATCCTAGTGTTCCTACCTGATGAGTGCATAAAGCACGAAACCTTACGTGGTGTGAGTGTGTTGAAAATGCATGCAAATGAGCCTTTTGGTTTGTGGTTATAAGTTTAACCCGATTATGCATGCGTTTGGACACATGTGATTGAACTGGTTGGTCGCACAAGCCTAATCCAAAAGTGGCATACAAGCACTACTTGTTTACCAATCCTCCACTGTTTCAAGCGCATACGGATCCTAATCTTACTTTCCCTGCCTGATGGGTGCAGACCGCACGAAACTGGTCGTGGGGTGTGTGTGATGGAATGCATGCAAATGAGCAGATACATTTTGTTCACAAAATGAACGGGTAATTTTTTGTACAAGGACAGTTGACAAGTTGCTTATCTGCTTGAGAATCTGACATTTGCCCATACACTAATGGAGTTCGTTCTGCACGTTGAAGCTGTTCATCCGAAAAAGTCGATACTGAATGCAGATTCGTCCAGAAATAATCCTGCTATTGAATAATGATTCGTAAGTTAGAGTAGCTCTTGCTGACGTTTCTCAATAAACTGAATATTTGACATTTGCGCCGTGTTCAATATTACTCTACATACAAATTCTTGCGATTCTTCGTTAAGAGTGAAATTATTACAGTTAAATTTTCATTAGAAAATTTTATTTAAATATTTCGAAAATAAAAATAAAATATAGTGAAATTTTTTATATCATATCCATTGCTACATTAAGGCAGATACAACCTAACTTTAGATGACAGAAGTTCAAGATGTAGATGGACTTTAAATCCACTGGGATGTGATAGATGTGAGCAACACTGCATATTAATCGTTTATAAGCGTTCGTGCGCTTGACCAAGAATCACTTGGTGATTCTGTATTATAAATCCCTAGTGGGTTGTATGATCCCAAGTTAACAGTGACGTCAATGTCTGAATTTTTCACCACTTGACTATTTCTAGTCGTCTCACTGAATTTAGTTTTACAAATCTCCACTAAATGAAGGAAAATAGCCAGAAACAGATTGTGGTGTGGGATTGCGGGGATGTGAGCAACACAATAGTTTGTTTGCTTTATAGAGACTTCACAACGTGTTATACACGGCTGGTTACTCTACGCGTCATTTGTTGCCTTTCATATTGAATGGTAAATAAGATAGTGATTTACCTAAGATTAGCAAACATTAGCAGCATTTTTAATTTTGGATTCTTTTAGAAAACTGATCAAGCCATCTTCACCACATTATTATGAACGTTACAACAGTGGGATATAAATATCAGACTATTATTGTTTCACACGACTCCTTCCCACTTCATGCCAATTCATCTGTGTTAAAATTCGTTGCGTTAACTATGAAATATATTCAAACAAGGGCTGACTACGACATAGTTCTGAGCCCCTTAAGAATATCGAAATTTGTAGCCTCAATCACAAGTCTGTAATGATTATTTCTGCCCAAACAAATCGTTTTGCATTAAAATGTAGGGGTTAATTTCTTGAAAACATTCCACGAGTACACGGCTTTACATTTTGTGTTTTATTAAATTAAATGTCGGCTAGGTGAGCAAAACAATAGATGATATATACTCGCTCTATTAGAATGTGTTTGTTTTGCTGTTTTGTTCACATCTTGGCGCTAGCACGTTACATTCGCTTTCTGGTTGTTTGAAATTATCAGGGGGATACAAATTAGATTTATTGAGCTTTAAAGCAGTAGAATTGCGGTAAAAGAAGTTAGAATTTGACATGATTGAAGCTATTGTCAAACTACGATCACGCATTTTTCCTGACCACGCACTAGAAACACTTATGATATACACTTGTCATGTGTTGCATAGTTTAAGCATTCTCACTACTCACGCGGTTTCTGTTGCTCGCAGTCATTGGGAGATGACACAGAGATTAGTTTCAGTGAACCATGATAATGTTCGACATTGAACCCGTTGCTGCATAGTATACGCGAGATTGACCAACATGTTTAAACACAGAAACACAGAGTGATTTAAGACTTATGTCTCCGTTCACGACAAACAATTTCTTTAACAGAATGAAAATTTTTATTATGTAGACAATACGCTAGAAAACATTTCGTTCGTAGAAGCCAAGTTAAACCTAACGTTACCAATTACATTGTCACGAAAATGTTTTAATCATTCATCCACCCAGACGAATGTACGCGATGAGAGTATCGTGGTTATAAAAATAGCATGACGCGTAAATATTAATGCATTCAACATGTTACGAGCAAACAAATCGAACATTAAACAAATCACTGTGAATTCTGTAGATATACGAATTTCTTGAATATAAAATTCAGAAGGGCAGTTTTGAACAGGTGAAGCCAGACCATGAATCGTTAATTAATTACAATTTCGCCATTAATGTGAATTGATTATGAACTAATGATGTGTTTAATTCGACGTGATAAAAACGATCTGATTTAATAATGGCAGGTGTGCAGCTGTTCGAAATAAATAAATTTGAATAATGGTATCGCGTTCAGTTGGATTAATTTCTTAATTAACATAACTTTCTGGCGATCAAAGGTCGTACGAGCTGCAGGATCAAATTGCATTGTAGTTAACCTCCTTCGGTCGATGTCAGTCATGGATGTACAACACAACCGCATGAATTTTAATGTTTAACAGCTTTTCAAATGACTAAACAATCCGATTTGGGAGAACAGCGATTAAAACGATAGGCAGAACTCGGTCGTTACGCGCCAGTTGCACGCGGCGTGATCTGCGTTCAGCAGCCAAGAGCTGTATCTGCTCCTCCCCAGCTTGCAGACGACGCTTCACACAATGCCTCCAATGTGAGCGGTCAAGAGCAAGTTCTTCCCAACTGACGGGGTCAATGCCAAGAGCTTTCATATCTCTTTTGCAAACATCTTTGTACCGCAAGTGCGGTCTGCCCAATGATCGACTTCCTAATTGCAACACACCATAGTGTAGATCTTTCGGAATACGACCATTTTCCATTCTGTAGACATGACCAAGCCACCGTAGACGGCGCTATCGAAGTAATGATAACATGCTCTGTAGACCAGCTTTTGAAAGCACTTCAGCATTAGTCACTTTGTCCAACCACGATATGTTCAAGATACGACAGGTGCTTCGTAGATGGAAAGCATTCAGCTTCCATTCGTGTCTTGCGTGAATGGTCCAGGTTTCACTGCCGTACAGTAAAGTATTCACTACGCACGCGCGGTAAACCATCATATTTGTCTCTACAGTCAACTTGCGGTTACCTCAAACACGAGAGTTCAAACGGGACAGAATGACAGCTGCTCTGCCAATCCGCTAATCAATCTCCGTGTTTAGCTAGAGGTTATCCGCAATGGTTGAATCAAGATATGTGAATTGATGTACTTGTTTAGGCTGACAGTTTCCAACATTGATGATTAGAGGTGATACAATCCCTTGACCAAGGACTCTGGTCTTGCTCATGCTAATTGTTAGCCCAAAGTCTTTGCATGCCGACAAAATACAGTTTATTAGCCACTGGATGTGTTCTTGGAAGTGAGCAATAATGGCTGCATTGTCGGCAAACAGCCGGTCACGGATTGGCACAGCGCGTGACTTGGTTTTTGCTCTAAACCGGTTCAGACTGAAAAGCTTGCCATCACATCGCGTGTGTAGGTAAATGCTTTCTGTTCTCGCACGGAAAGCATGCTTCAAAACAGAGCGTAGAAAATGCCAAACAGCATGGGAGCAAGAACACACCCTTTTTTGACGACTCGGCGAATTTCAAACGCTTCTGAACTGAAATCGTTTAAATGGACTGATCCCTTCATGTGTGAGTGGAACGAAATAACGAGTTAGAGCAGTCTTGGAGGAATCCCTATTAGATCAAGAAATTTTGAAAATATCATTCCTGCTGACGTAGACGAATGCCATCGTTAAATCGATAAAAACAGCGTATAATAGTATACGCTGTTCCCGACACTTTTCCTGAAGTTGTCACAGGGAGAAGATCATGTCAACGGTGGATCTTTCCCAGCGAAAGCCACTTTGAGATTTAGAGTAAATGCTATTAGCTAAAACTTGCAACCGGGTATGCATGACTTGAGCAAACAATTTACCTACAACATTCAGAAGGGAGATTCCTCTGCAATTGTTGCAGTCACCTCTATCTCCCTTATTCATAAATAGCGTGATGATCTTTTTCTCTTGCATCTCTTGTGGGACACACTCCTCATGCCAGAGAAGCTAACTGTGAAAAGGTTGTAATAATGCTGCTCTACAGCATTTGATGAGATCGGGTAGAATTCCGTCGTCACCAGAGGCCTTCCCATTTGCTAAGCGGTCGATTTCCGTATTGAGCTCATCAAGAGTTTGGGGAGTATCTAGATATTCAATGGCTGGCATCCGCTCAACATTTTCAAGTACATGCGGTAAAACCTTACTGTCCCTAGAGTAGAGAGAGGAGAAGTGCTCTACCCATATTTCCATCTCTTGAGTTTTGTCGACAATCGGGTTATCAGATACAGACTTAATGGGGGCCGTTTTAATTTGTTTGAACTCATGGCTCTCTTGATCCCATAATACATACCGTTAACATTTTCAGTTTCAGCAGCTTTTTGGATACTTAAGATAATTTCAGTCCAATAGACATTTGCGCATCGCCTTGCAGTCTGTTAGACCTTATTTCTAGCTGCTGTTAGAAGACGTAAGTTTTCATCTGTTGGCATACCTTTGAACCTCAAGAATGCTGAGCGTTTCTCATCCAACACAGCAATCATCTCAGAAGCTTTTGCTTCGAACCAGTCGCTTGTTCGAGCTTTCTTCGGACCGAACGTGGAAAGTGCGACTCGACATATGCAGCTTTTTATCAATTCCCAGTTTTCTGAAGCAGATTCAAGTGGGGTTGTCTTGTTGAACTCGGCTGTGAAGGCTTTTGAAAATCGCGCATCTAGATTAGGTTAGGCGCATGCGAGTGACTGCTAAACTTGGCTTAACAGACAATCTCTTGCGGTGAAATATCGTTTGGGGAAACTTCAGTTTTGCACGGACAATTGAATGATCAGTGTCGCAATCTGCGCTTCGATATGAGGAGTATGCTTCCTATATTAGTGCGCCTAACAAGAATAGAATCAAGCGGATACCAATGCTTAGAACTAGGATGTTTCCAAGAGACTTTATGCCGTGACTTTGTTTGAGATAAAGTGCTACTGACACAAAGACTGAAATATGTGCACATTTCTAAAAAGAATGATATGGAGAACATTGTTCTATCACCCAACGCCCGAGTAGAAAGCGACAAAAAGTTCAATTTTAACTAATGAAAACCGCCAAATAATCGAAAAACATCAGAATACACGGGAAGTTTTCAGTAAGAAATAATTCGGAAACAAGAAATAAAGTTGGGTCGCATCAGTAACTAATAAGTGATGTATATGTTGTCAAAATCGACCGAACAAGTCCACCGATTGAATGGATTGATTGGAACCAGTTGGCACGAAATCACTTGAAAAATCAGGTCTACGTAGTCCTTGGGCTTATGAATGATATGTCGGTGTAAATCTTCCTCATTTTCGAAAATCCCTTAACAAGTTGGAGTCGCCTTGCGTTAAAGAAATTGAGGTGTGCTTAACGGCCGTCCTCGAAGTAAAACTCACTCCACGGCTGGACGGAAATCGGGGATATGATGTGAATAATCTTGGATCAATCGAGATGGATGTGTACATCGTAAAAGACGCTAGAACCTATATATCATCTGGCTTCCATTAACCTGTCTCAAAATCACGAACCTTTCGTTGAAACTGGACTATTTTCATGGTCATGATGGCATATTCATCTTCCAATCAGCGGTCACAATTGTCGCGGAATTCGAGGAGTCTAATTTTATTTGGTCGGTCTAGTTCGTCCAATAATTCTCCTTTTTACACACAAAGCACTATAGGCTAGATATTGCATTTTTTACATTTTTCTTACTTGCTTGTTCAGACCATAATGGTTCTGCTCCTTTTAATTAGCACAAAACAATTCGCGTATTGCTTTCATGATTAAGCAAGCACTAACGAATATTTTGATTATCATAATAATATTCTAACAAATGTTTCGCTGGTTTGTACGAAAAATGAAAACAGTATGAGAAATCTCCGCGATATTTTTCGGGTCATTTGACCTCATTCAATACCTACGATGATGCTATGCTGCTTGGCGCTAGATTGTCACACTACAGAGTGATGGTTGAACTTATTTTTTGACGGCGCCACATTTTAACTTTGCAATTGTTTTAACCTTATCAATTGATCACATGTCAATACATCCTGTACCATGACATCTATTTTTGATAACATGTGCCTGTCAGTGTTTCCGGCAGTGTACTGAGAACTTGGACAGGCTTCATTTTTTCTTCTCTTACTTCGGTCGGCCTTTCACAAAGCTGGTTTAAAAATAACGCAACTTGGCAGCATCAAGATTATTGTCTTATGATACAGCAAGTTTTCCCGCTGTTTAAATTATCGAAACACGTCGAATAATATAGATTTTATTCCAAATTTTCTTCCGTGGAATTTTCTATTTCAACAATATAGAACGTTGGCCTTTTAATACGTATCTCCTTATTCGCTTTACTATTTATAACCGAATTTTCGTCAAGTCAGTGATTGCGCTAATACGATAGTTACAGTTAAGTAGTTTAACTACGAAACACGACTCTAAATAGCCATTGAAGCAATGTTAACTTCGCAACAACACAATTTATTCGAAAAACAAAAGGCAACAGCTGTCCATAATCGGTGTAAAGATCTAAGCTGTTTCAGTTCACTTTTTTAAACGCATCTTATAAGTAAAATCGGGTAGTTGACATAATGCGAAGGGCTCACTCTTGGTCGATTTAATTTGAAAATGTTTTGCTTAATTAAGAGGGGATTAGCTTTCATTGCAAGATATTGAACGTAGATCAAATATTTGAAATGCAAAATATGCTAATCCATGTTGTGTATGACTGCGATCAATGTGAGAATCACAATAGCAATACTATCGGAATGTATATTGCTTACGCGTTAAGTTCCGTCATTGTTACGCTTCGGCGGTACAAACACAAGCAAAACAAAACACCCCTCGTACACCCTTGGTTTCCATATTCTTGAATGCACTGACAAGGAGAAGGACTTGGGTGTGTGGGAGAGCAGCACTTTGAAACCGTCACATAACGCGACAGCTTTATATGAAAAGACGTCACGAGTACTGCTTCTGCTAAAACGCGTGTTCGAGAGGTTCACGAAGCAAACCGTTCATCGAATAATTAATACGTACTTGAGGCCAACCATGGAGTATACGGTTCAGGCTTGGTCACCCTGGCTACAGAGAATATATCATCCTACCACCAAGCTTGTACGCGGTTTAAACACAAACAATACGAAGGTCGTATTACAAGTCTCAATCTCTTCGACTCTCGCTACCGCCGTCTTAGAGGTGATTTGATTCTTATGTTCAATATACTGCATACCCCCAACCATCCCCTAAATAAACTACTCACACGACTACCACCCAGAACCAGCCGGAGTCACGACTATACAGTACTTATTCCCAACTCGAGACAAAACTGTCGAAGGTATTTTTATTCTGTACTTGTATGCTTTATCTGGAACGCCCTACCCTGTAATGTTGCACATTTACCCAACTTGGATACATTCAAATCGCATTTCGACAATTTCATGTCGACCAATCCAAACATTGAACCTATATATTTTACACCATAAAAGCTTTGAACTTTGAAAACAGCTTCTGCCCTATGGATTTTTACTTGATTCCTGAACTGCTCAGTAAGCAAACAAATCCCGTTTAACTAACCATGTTATTCGTAATTCCCATATTATTCTGTGGTTGTTGTTAATCTATATGCTTTTTAGACCATTAAAATTGAACTGAATTAAATTGAATTGCACCATAGAAGTCCAAAGAAAGAAACATGATATCATATCTTTCAGCATGTTGTCAATAGAATAAAATCTTTAGACTTGCGATGCTATTATCACAATATGCGAGAAACAAAACTTTTCGAGATTCACACAAAAAGCCACGTTGTTTTTTATGGAGCTGACTGATTTGAACTGCATTTCATTGCCTTTTACATATTCGTGAACTTAATTACAATCCATTATTCGATAAATAATTTTACCCTCAAAAACAATATTGGAATGTAGACAAAGACGAAAATTTTTAAAACTGTCATTATTTGACCAGTTAGTTAGTCATTTCAGTGGCGTCCGTTTGACAAGTGTCTTACGTCAAAGAAATGGTTTGCTGAACGAACAGGCGCATTTGACATCCGAAAATGGTAATTCTGGAAAATGGTTTTGTGGTTTGCGGTGATCGAAAATTAAGCGAAGTAAATATAAGATAGACAATGCAAAACTTTGGAGCCGATGTATTAAACTTAAGTGTATACATGAATGCCACTGTTTCAAGGCTCACTGAACCTAATCTTACTGTCTCCACCTGATGACGGCAAACAGGTAGAAACCGATAGTATTGTGTAATTTCGGGGGATGTGAGCAACACATTACTTTGGTATTAAACTTAGTTATACTCGAATGCCAATAGGGGTCATACAACGAAACAAGGTGTTCAAACACAGAATCACAAAGTGATTCTTGATCAAGCACTCGAGGCGTATATGGATGACCAAAATTAATGTGTTGCTCACATCCCCCTTACTTCCACACCACTACCGGTTTCTGGCTGTTTGCCGTCATCAGGTGGAGACGGTAAGATTAAAGTTATTTAGGTGATTTACAAATAATTGGTCTGATGTTGCGTCATTCCTGGACCTGCATTATTATTCATTTGGGCTCATGAATGTCGATGTGTAATTAAACTCATTTACCGCTCGAGCTGATGCTTTGGAGTATAGCGAGTTTGTGAAATTGAAACAAACTGCTCTTCCACGGTTCAGTTGTTGTACAAATGTATTAACACTTGTTTACAACACCTACGTAATCGCGATTTTTACTGAAGGAACATAATCAGTCAACAAAATTTCACCCCACATTGATTAGTACAAAAATGTATGCATTAAACTATACTGGTGTTTACTTATACAAGTCTGAACTCCCATCGTGAAGCTCACAGAACCTGAGCTTACTGTCTCTACCAGAAACCGCTAGTAGTGTGCAAGGAATGGGAATGTGAGCCCCACAATGCACTGTAAAGCTGTTTGAGTAGAGCGATGAAGTAGGATCATTTGCATGTGCACAACACGGTGAGTTAAACCCTTTTAATGTACAACATTTAAACCTTCGTGGAAAACTATTGAGTGAGCATTTTGCATGTAATGATTAGTCCATACCCGTATTGATTAGCCGCTAGACCCTCGAGGTATTTTAAAGTATGTTGCGTGCTTTTTCCTGGTCACTGTCAGTCGGAAACTAATCTTCATGTCAATCAGCACGGATTTGAAATGTGTAATCTGATGTTTTCACGGGATCTGTTTTATAAAATACTCCGCAACATCTGCAATGCTATGTGCTAAGATGTACAAAATGAGATGCAGCCACCATCATAAGTGTAGGCCAATGACAAGAAATACATACATATTAAAATAAACTGCACCACTGACTAAACATACAAATCCCGGAGTCTAATCTTGAGTTCTCAACCACGCAGCATACTCTCGCTTTTTAACTCGCTTCCCGTAATCTCCAGAGACATCCTCAGTTAAACCCCTTTGCTATCAGAAGATGATTTCTCGTAAAAAAATTCCACATCGGATTATCGATTATTTGAGAACGCGTAAAATAATGTTCAATACGTCTTTGTAGCGATACGTTTTCTGTCGGGTGGCATGAGTGAGAAAATTAAACACGACGTTGTCATGCCGACAGACCAAGTTGGGCACGTGTTAAGAGAATACATGTGGAGAATATTTTCGCGGTAAACTAAGTCGATCATGCGTTATTGGACGTGAGGCGAGCTCAACTCTAAATTGAAACTTTACCAAACCGCTAGATACGGGAACTTGCCGTTCCGTACAAGAAAAAGTATTGTTTAGTAGATTATTCAAACCAAACGCTCTCCAGAACTTGTAGATTGTCAACCGACTCCATAGAAAGTTTTACCTAAATAGAATTAGTGGCTGGTTCATTTGTATTTTTCGCTCAAACGCAATACCTGTCATTTAAGTTTCCTTATATATTGCTTTTGATAACTAACTCGTCATCAGACAAAATTTTCGTCAATGCGATTTAGAGAAAATTTTCAACAATAAAGAATAAAACGATTGACGTTATAATGTCAGTTAAATACAACTGTAACATTGACGATGATTTGAATAGTAAGTGCAGAACGAAAACAATGCAAGGTCAAAACTGTAAAAAGAATACAAAAAGGGTACATGGGATTGCCTCCCGTCATGCGCAATGGGGATCAATCGAGTGCAGTTGTAAATTTTCCAAACTAAGACGGTCTTCGGAGTAACTAGCAATGCAACGAAGTAAGTTCAATGGAACATGACAAAACTATTTGGAAAAACTACTAAACTTATTAGAGAAGGTCATTGACAGACATTGACTGACAGACGAGATCTCGAATTTCTACGAGTTTAATACTAGATTGGAATGAATTAACACGTAAAGTGTTGAACATCAGAGTATAAACTCAAGTTCTATACAATCTAAGGCAGGTTCACTCTGCTTTAACCACTCAAATGGTAGACGATTCTCATGAAGACAAACCGACAACGCGATTAAAATAAATCCAAAAATTTATAACATATTTTTTCCGTTTCTAGATGCAGCATGACATGAGTGATTTACCAAATTCATTATGTGAAATAGGATAGCACATTTTTAGCTTCTCATCTCTGCTGATGCTCAATGAAGAGACAATACATGGTATACTTGCAGTTAAACATAGCAAGCAAACGCGTTCAAACAGCAGGCATTATTCGACATACTCACATTACATTACTTTCGTGTGTGTGGCCTTCTCGACTTTTGTAATGTGTCCAATAGCGCCGGCCCGTGCACGCTGATCAGAGACCAGCTCGTTGCAAAATGTAAACCAGTCACTTTCCAACCTTCAAACACAATAGACGGTACGCAATCCCAGTGTGTTCACGTCGTCGATCACGAATTCTCTCGACCAACTTGACGTTGTCGCGAATCGAGCGCGTATTCAGGGTCGAGAACGAAATTTTGGAGCATCGAGTCTACCTTAAGAATTTCGTGGCAAAACCACTACAGTCTTCATCATTGGATACAAATGGACCGCGAAAGAAGTCCACTGCATTGCGTTCGAACGGAAGCTATCAGTAAACCGAACAATTGATATAACACTAAAGCATCATTGTCGCAAATGAGCGTGTGTCGTGTGGCCCCAGCGGCGATGTCGAAAACACAAAAAAGTATTACAAGTTCGATCGTTGATTTGTGAGACTGTGAGACTGAAACCTTACCTCAACTGTAAAACCGGCACTAAGCGCCTGATCAACTCTTTATTTTACTTCACCTTTCACTTCTCCATCTGGTAGCATACTGGGATCAAAGTAATTAAATACATGGTATATATTTAATCCGGAAACCTTAAGCACTTGGCTTTAGGACGTAATTTGTGATTTTAAGCAAACGTACCCACAGTTTTTGCAACGTTTATCTCATGGTCTGATTTTGTAGTTAAACAATTGCTACAGACGTAAAGAATTAGCAGTAGAACAAGAATAACAAAATTGAACTGCCTTAATCACTGCTAATGTTCAATTACGTTGTTACCTGAGTCATGGAGCTGGTAGCCTATCATCTAGTTGAAGGTAGAGTTCTGGGCTCCTTGGCTACGAAAAGATATTGCTCTCTTCGATAAAATCTATCACAGAGAAACAAAGTTAGTGATGGGTTTTCGCAATGTTCCGTACACCGAAAGATTGCGACGTCTGGGTCTATGCGACTTTACCCAAAGGAGGATACGACGCGACATTATTTTGACCTATAGAATTGTGGCTACTAAAGGACATCCACTAAAACCCTTACTTGATTTGTGTGACGGGAAAGTATTAACTTTTTTAACCATAAATCCTTGAACTCATATAACATATACAGATATTAACAATAACCCTGGGGGTCTAAACTGTTTGATATCTTTTTGCAGATATTCTCAACATGTTAATGTCAGCCTCCTTCGGTTGATTTCGACTGAATATACAACACAAGTGCATGACCATTTTATACTCCGCCGCTTTATAAATGGCTAAAAGTCCCGAAATGTTCACAACAATAAAGTGTACTCTGCAGATCGGGAGCGTTTGCTATTTGTCGGAGTGATTTACATTGAGCGGTCGAAAGCAGTATATGCTTACTGCTAGCTCGATAATGACGCTTTGCAGAGTGCTTCCAAAGTGAGAGTCCAGACCGTTTTCTTTCCAACTCATTGGTTCTATGACAAGAATAATCATATCTAAGCGATGTGTTGTGCATATCCGCCGAAATTACACTCCACTACCGGTTTCGGGCTGTTAACCGTCGTCAGATGGAGACAGTAAGATTAGGGGTAGTGAGCCTAGAAACAGTGGATAAATGGTAAACAAGATTATCCTTGAATGCCACCGTTGCATAGGGTTCGTAAAAACGAACCACGATGTTCAAACACAGAATCACTTTGGTCATCCATAAGCGCCTTGAGTACTTGACCACGAATCACTATGTGATTCTGTGTTTGAACATCGTGGTTCGTTGTACGAACCCTATGCAACAGTGGCCTTCAAGTATAACCTTGTTTAACAATCATATCTCTTTTGCAAACGTAGTTCTACCGAAATTGCGGCTCTATTAAACAGATTTGTACCATACAAATCGTTGTTTTCGAAAGCAAACTTTTGGATTGGTGAAAACATTCTAAATGGTTTGTTTTTCATTCAAAATATTCTGCAAGTACATCATATTACATCAACTTTTGATCAGATCAAAAGGAATTACGATGTTCTATTTAACTGTTTAATTAAAAGTAAGTAATTCGTTGACATGATGCATCTGGACTAAGTCCCTATCCTACTAAAAAATTGCTATTCATAATGAAATATTTTGTCAATCTCAGTTTTAAACAAACCCGAAAAATCGTCAAGTCGATATTACATATACCGAATAATTATCGCAAACCCAACAGTGTGTTTTGGCCGTCCAACCATTTTAAGGCATTTCCCTTTGCAAAAAACATCCCTTATTTTCGAAGATTTATTTGAAACTGTTTAAAATCTTACCTTGCGATCATTATTTATAAGTAGCTCAAAATTTAGGATCAGGTGTGTTTCACAAATTCCATGATAATTTATGAATGCAGGATTAATGTCATGCAAATTGTTTTGTTATTGCTACCGAGAAATATGCCGAAATGATTCGCTACAAATTTTGGATGAATTAAGATTTTGCTCATCCGAGGATGACTGTGAGAATGTAGAAGACAAAATTAAAGCCGATCGAAATAGAGCAAGATTGGTTCATTTATAAATCATGAAACGATCCCCTCCAAATCGTTATTTATTACTAAACGCGTATTTTAAAACATAAACGAAAGCAAAAATACTTTCCGTGGTTTGATTTAGGACCGTGTATAAATATTCGGAAACAGCTTCCTTTTGTAAGTGATTCTAATATGGAAAGCTTTGTTAAATGATAGGGGGCTGAATCACGTCTTATATCAATTTTGAAATTAACTTGCAGATCTAAAGATGAGGTACATGTTGTGTGAAAGAATTATTTTGGCACAGATATCACTGTAAACTTTTAAGGTCAATCAGATATCTATCATTTACTAATTATTTTAAAATAATACGTCAATCAGTATCGTTTATGCGTTAATTGCATTGATTTCCGTTCTGAGTACACGATACGTGCTTCATATTGTTATTCAATTGGGATGAAGGAGTTTCGTCATTAAAGATTCAATTTTTAAGAAATCATATTTTAGCGTCGAAAACGTTAAAACAAATTTCGAAATAAACGTAACACAGGTGTCGATATTTCAACCTAATTCAGCCATATTTGTCAAAACAAAACAAGCATAGGCACCGATAATGCAATGAGAGAAATCATCTTAGTTTTCATTTTACGTACAACATGCTGAATATGTGCAAGCATTCACTTGCTGGATCAGAAACGCAGGTTGTTTTGTTTGGGAAAAAGTATTTGGTTACACGAATCCTCTTCGATGTGGTATTCACATTATTCATTGTGCAAAGTTGAGTATTTTTCAGTTGTGTGACAGAAATTTACGTGTTTACTCAAACGCTCAAGTTATGTGACATCGTGGAGAGCAATACTCAACGAAATATTGAGTTATCGATTCAGCGTATTATCAAAAAACTTCTCAAACTATGAACAGACATTTTTTTGATAGCTTATTTATAAATTTCCTGATTGCTCATTATTTACACAAGGAATATGCGCAAGCAATAAATTGTTCACCGTAAATAAGTGTTGTTTTTTCCTATCTGTTCTTACGGAGCCACGCGCGAATCCGCAGAAATCAGGTGGCGTCTTGGTACAAAACAAATTCGCAATCACGCATACGGCAAAATATGTTCAAATGCGTTTTATCAACATATCCAGTTGTAAAATGGATACGGAAAAGAATCAGAACAATAACAGTGACACAGTCTAGTGGACGAAATCGTATCATCTGTATAACTTGGATTTCATGAAATCAGAGTTACCCGAGTTTCATATGGAAGTCAGTGGGAAGATAGTAAAAAATACATTCTATCCTTTCTTACACCAAACTTACCTTGAGGATTGAAACTAAGAATCAGTGACAAGTAAAATTGGACTGTGCGACCATCATCATCTATGCCTCAGTGATACGAGCATCGAAACAGTCACAAAAACTCAAGTGAAATAATGATGCAAACGTGCTCAAATTTCATCGTTTTGTTGACCCTAAACGGTGATCACTTACTCACAAGGAATAATGATTAACTGAAATGGTTTGTGCAAAATTGGACTGTTTGAGTTAACATTTCTGAGCGAAATTGTCCAGGTGGAATTCAAGTATATTTTGGTAAATTTCTAACTTCATGCATCGCGTTCATATTGCCGTTATAAAATGATGGTAAGATACGGAAAAGAAAGTTTTCAATAAATTGGGTAGAGCAGATATTTTGACACAAAAGCTTCATTAGACTGAAATGGTCAGTACGAACAGCTTTCAGGTTTAAATTGCATTTTCCTGACAAATTTTAAGTGAGCTGAGATGCACATGCGACGCAAAGGGAAATTGATACACCCCTTACATACTGTGTAATCCATTATTTGCATTTCATTTTCTGATGACTGACGAGCCTGCTTGCTCAATCCATTGTTGCACTGTTATTTCAACCGCCTCAGCGTGAAGTATTTCCCTGTCATATCAATTCCGTGCTATTAAAATTCATGCTGTGACTTGTATCCAAAAAATCGTTTAACTAAGGCTGACTTTAGGATCGGCGATTGGCATTCACTGGAAATGTGGAGGTCTTTTTCAATTCCTATTTGTAATCCAGTACAACATTCTCTAGAAGTTTACCAAACGTAAACACCCGGGAAACCCTTTAACTTAATTTTGAGAATACAGTTCGTCGTACAACCTAAAAAAGGTCTTATCATTAAGATGCAATAATAAGAAGCGGAGCGTTCTACCTCACTTATACGTTACTGATCTAAATGCTTTATTCAGAATTGCACTTATTTCTTTGAACTGATGTTGAAATAAAAAGGAAAGACCAAAGCTCCCTAACTTGTGGTGAAAATGGTAACAGGGGTTTATGGAACACATCCAAACAAATTAAAATAAATCTGTGAAAGACTGGAAAAATTCAACGAAAACCATTACAAACCGGTGAGAATTCAGAAGTTTTATGAATTCCTCAAGTATAGTTTAAAAAACCCCTTGGTCGGAAATAGCAGCAGCTTAAGAATATCAACAGATATTAATGATATTAAATACGTCAAGACTGATCAAACGAGCCCAATGGAGTCAAATGGTAACGAAATCTTCTGATAAACGAAATCGAATTGAAACTCGGAGTGGCATACTGAGAGCGTGTTCTATAATTACGAGGTTCGTTTATAAGACATAGGCATTTGGTTTATTCTTTTTCTGTTACTTAATAAACGCCTCGACTATTTGGAATTTCCGTGTTGAGGGATTCAAATATGAAGATATTTATCATTGAAAAGTTTGACTTCAGGTTTGAATCGTTACGCATTTGTCAAGTGGACAGGAAACACGAGGTAGCGAGTCTCCTCGAAACTCGAGTTAACAACGTAGTAGCTTCTAATAGTAAAACACCACCTGGCCTCGAGTGACCTGACAGAAAGTTTCCTATAAGATATGTTCATCCACTCAGCAGGGTGATAGACCATGGCAGGTATTTTCACATTATCGCCATTACCTATTTTACACCTAGAGTTGGAGAGCCGTTTGGGTTTATCATAATTCCCTAACTATGCATCAGTGAATTTCTCGGTTCAAAAGCGGATGTCTTAACTACTATCGTATAGCGAAATGTGAATAACACATTGATATTTTACTGCAATATTTTCAAATTAGAGAATTGAATAACATCATTTTAATCATATGAAAGTTACCATTTGTTTGTAATTAACGATGAGATCAACGTCAGAATTAGGCGAGGTTTGCACCATTGTGCTTCCATCGGGCAATAACGACATCAGATTAAACAAAAACAAATGTGTTTGCAATATTCAAGTTAATTCAAGTTAATTCAAGGTTTTTAATGGTCTAAAAAGCAACACGCTTAACAACAACCATAGGATGGTAAAAATTGAAATTTAAATGTATAAACAATATAAGAAAATACATTAAACAGTATATAAGTGTTCTGGAAACGAATAATGCGATAAAAACTCGTCTAATTTCGTTTTAAATTCATACAAGCTAGTGGAGTGAGCAACGGTTAAAGGTAAACTGTTCCAAGTAAAACAGACACGGACAGAGTAAAAATACCTTCTACAGTTCCAGCGGGAAAGGGCACGACCAGCACATATTCATGGGTCTACATATAGTCTACACATAGTGCAAAGGCCTTGATTTATTAATTTACAACTAATCACCATGAGCTATTTCCGTAAAATCGATTAGTTAAAGCATTTACAGGGTGTCAAATGCCTATAAAATTATTTCAAATAGAATTTTACTTAGAAGAAACGCATCTGAAACACATTTGTGTCAGTCGTAAAAGATATGTTGTGTTCTGGAAAAGAAAACATCAAATTACGTGACAATGAAAAGCAAGCCGAAGCATTCGAAACATTTGTCATGATGTCGAATCTGGGTAAGACATTTGTTGTAGCAAATCTGTGATTATGAAGTTGCTGGAAAATTTTCAATGCTTTAACTTCAACAGAATTTTGTAGAAAAAAACCAAGGGTTGCATCAAACAAAAATTCAATTGATATATCCAAACTTACTAAGCGTTAAGCATTTATTAAAATTACTGGGTCGTTTACAAAACGTTTAATTCACGCATCTAGTAGTCATGCCATAAGCATATATCTTGTCAAAATTTGTTCGGAGAAGCCAGATTGAACCGGGTCAAGTTCATGATGCAAACTGACATCGTTTCGTGAATTCCCATGGCGGATTATAATGAAAGCAAGATTATGTGCAAGAAATGGTAATTTATTACTGATGTTATTCTCTTGTTATGGTTCACTCGAGCGTTTGTACGTCAAACAATCACAACAGCACGGTTACGTTTGGTCTTCGAGTTTAATCACAGTAATCAAACCATGAAAACCACGTATACCCTTATACCGCATCATTCCAAGCCAGAACCAGCAATTCGTGATTTTGTTATCGTTTTGAAAATATACTGGGATATAGTCTGTTAAGAAACTCAGAAATTTTTATGGTAGAAAAAGCAGTAAGCTTAACGTTAACCACAGGATGATGAGGTATATGAAGTAAAAATATATAATCTCTCAAAAATCAATAGGGACAGTCACATACTGCATGGTTCGTCATATACTCATCGAGTTTAGAAGAGAAAACCTCAACAGATTCTGAGAGTTTGATTTCGTCAGGCAAAATGTTTCAAGTAAAACAAAGTCTTGCCGAGAAACGATTTCGACGAATATTCAATGGCTAATGCGAAATACTTAAAGATTTTGAATGTGTTCGTGTTCGAGTAAGGCTATTGAGCTGTAGCAAGTGTTTGAAGGGATGGTTTTCAGTATGCAAGATTTTGAATGTCAACATGAGGTCACCACGTATCCGTCGTTGGGTAAAATCGTTTAGATTCAGTTTTAACATTCGCTCTTTGAAAGACAAATTTCTGTACCGGGAGACTAACTTTGTCGCACGATGATAAATCCTGTCGAGTAGTTCGTTATCCTTCCTCAGCCATGATGCTCAGGCCTGGATGGAATATCACATAACAAGACGTATATACTTATTAATTAACCGAGTTAATGTTTCGGGTGTAAAAATCCGGAATATCCTTTTTAGAAGACTCAAGAAACAGCAGGCTTTGTTGTACACTATCCGGCAAGGATGTCCAGGCTTCAGGTTAATCGACATTCAGATACCGAGAATTTTTTATGCGGTGGTCCAGACGAGATCTTGCGTGCCAAGCTGATACGTGTGGTGCAGAGATTTTGCAAGCCGCTGCACTTCACATTTGGCAGGGTTAAATGGTAACTCATTTGACTGGGACCGAAGAAATAAGGTGCACAGATCCCGTTGTAATGACATACAGTCAATAACAGACCTGACACGTATAAATATTTTAACACCATCGGCAAACAGTATCAGGTTTCATCCAAATTCCTCTACTATATCGTTCATGTACACCAAGAATAGAAGAGGTCCAAGCAGCGAGCCTTGCGGAACTCCACTTGTGACGTCTATTCTTCGCGAGAATGTGCTGCCAACGAGAACTTGTACTTGTTTATCAGTAAGATAGTTTCTTATCTAACTCAGCAACATTACCGTTATTCAATAAGCCTCGAGCTTTTTTATTGAAATGTCATGGTTGACCTTATTGAAAGCTTTGGAATTGTCGATGTACCAAGCACGTACAGCCTTGGTACAATCTTCGAAAGTTGTAATTAGGTTATATAAAAAGTAACGATTTCTTCGAAAACCGTGATGTGCTGCCATCAAAATATTTTGGTTTTCAAAAGGTGCAGTCAAAGCAATGTGACACCTGCGAAGTATGGCGGAGGTAATTTTATCTGCGAATTTGGTAAAACTTGAAATGGGATACAACGCTCAGGATTGAAGACGAGTAAGACGTTGCTAAAGCATCAGGGGTATCCTGGGCAGAATGAGTCAACCCATTTGCAGTTTGTACAGAGAAAACGCCGGGTTTGATTCTTGATCGCTCATTTAATATCTTGTACAGAAGCTTAGGATTCTTTTTCATTCTCTCCAGCAAGTTCCATTGGAACTGCTTGCGAGTTTCTCTTACAAGAGTCGTGACGTGATTCCGTATCTTACAGAATCGCTTTCAAGTTGCTATCGTACCACTTTTGAACAGCGGATGATGAATTTATTTGACTTAACCACACAATCATGACATACAGCTCGTTCGATCAGAGCCGCTTCGCGGAAGGTATGTGTAAACTGTTTTCCGCCATCAATCAAAGTCAGGCTTGTTCACTTTCGCACCGATCGGACATGCCTGGCAAAATGCATAATTTAAAACGAAAATTAATTTAGCTTTAAGGGGGTTGCTACTTTACCGGAAAAGTTTTGCGCCCGTATGGGCTTGTTTCAGTTGATTGCACAACATTCAAGTTAATTATAATTGAGAATTATTTAGAAAATTCTCTCTAAAATTATATATTAACGCTGATGCGTATATTGATTTTTCACTACTCAAGATGAGAATGAAGAAAAGCATCGAATTTTCATAGAAAACTATAAAATAGACTGGAATTTTATTCTCGTATCGAAAAAATATTGTTGAGGATGATCCTAATAAAAATCGTTCAATGAACTTTCGTGTACACGAAAATAATCATGTACAATGCCAAAACTTTATACAGCACAAATCAATTTTTAATTTACATTAGTTTTACAAACGGAAAACATTTCTCTGTCGTTTTCTTTCATTCAACATACCGGGACATTTCATTTGGCTCCGCAAAAACACGAGAAATAATTTTTCAAATCGGCGACGAAAAAGCTAGAAGTTAGAGAATAGATGAAGAAATGTACAACGTGATTTGCCGTTTGCAATATCGAGACCACCGCTTCAACGTTGTAGCATTCAGTTCGAAAATCTCGTTCTTTTGATTCACAAAGATAATTGTCTAACAAAAAATAGATCACGATTGGCATTGTCAGGGCGAAGTGGCATGCGGACATACAGGAAACGGTTCTCAATATTCTCGCTGAGCGTTGTCCTCTTCCGCTGTTTTGTCGGTGTTCGTTGTAGCAGGACGAACTTTCAGTGGGTGATTGAAGCTTCTTTAACGATTGCTGTGATTTCCTGAGACGCACAATAATGGAGGCATTTAAAAACAACATGCACACGAAAGGTATAAAGGAATAGATTGCCAAGTCGAAGTATTCAAACACCTCGAGGAATGTACCCAAACCTTCGACGGGCATACACTCGCCCTCCCTTAGCTCCACTGTCCAGAAATAATGAGCGTTAAAACCGAACAATATAAGCACAGTGATGCCCGTGGCTATTAGGCCATTCCTCACGCGACAGAGACTTTTATATTCGTGTGGACGCCAACTGCAGATGGCGCGCTCGGCACTAAGAAGTATTATGACCCATGTGGACAAGTCTGAGAACAGGGTGAACAAGAATATAGGAAAAACACATCGAAGATTTCGACGTAGATCTATGTTACCGTTTGTGAGACCAGATGCCCAATATCGGGAACAACTGTCTAAAAGTGCATACAAATCTGTCAGACTCATGACGGTAAGAAGCATGCTTGTCGATCCGGGTGTGTTTGAGATTCTTTTGATCCAGATCAACAGAGAAATCACATTCCCTGGAATGCCAACGAGTAAAAAAATGGGAGGTATGAGAGTGTATATCCATAGGTAGGTGGATGTGTGGTTGTATCTAGAATAATGAACTCCGATTGTTGAGTGATTCACATGAAGATCCATTGAAATGTAATTGTGATGAAACGAATGCATGTTTCATGAGGTGTAGCGATGAATAGCCAATCAAAACAGAATTTTATGTAGAGCCAATGAGCTCTTTCCTAATTATATGAATTTTTGATTGGATGTGAGGTGGATTTTATTTGCTGTTAGTTTGTGTAAACTTTGGTTTAAAATCCCAGAGAGATGCATTGCGCTAAATATCGTCACATTGTCAAATATTCAATTATATGAGATGATGTCAGCGCTATATATAACTGTATTTGTTCAGAATCGAAAATCAAAAGCAACCTTGGGTTTGCAATGCTTTTGTTATTTAAATTCTAGGCTAACAACGTATCACGATTAACAAGTATTCATTTAAATGATGAAAAAAATATTTACAAGGGCAGCCTCAAAAATATTATCTAAAATACATCATTCGGGTATCAACATCGGTGTACTAACAATCTATCATCAGTCCTTATCAATTTACCCCATCCACCAGAGTTTAACGTGTCTCCATCCCCAATTCCATTTATACTTTATTATATGATTTTTTAACCGACCATCCCCTTCCTTTAGTACCAAAGTTACTTAGGAAGTCCATTTTTTGAACAGCACGTCCCAGCATCCGTGCTACTCGTATGTTGATCACTGATCGATTTGTTTGGCCAAATAAGCAACCGGATATTCAAAATTGGGCAAAATGCTTCTATCCAGTGTCAACACAGCAAAGTGCAATGTCACAGTCTCAGTGCTCCAGGATATTTTCCTCCTCATAGTAAACCTTTTCAATACGTTCATCTGAACACTGTCGATATTCTGTCTACCTCTAATGGTTGCACATACATTTGAACTTGTATTCACGGTTTCAGTTGGTGGCCTATAGCTATCCCCCTTTCCGATATTACAGCAGAAACCGCAGCAAAAGCTTTTCTGCCAGAATGGATCAACAATTATAGTGTCCCATCAACTATTACTACGGATCGTGGATCCCTGTTCCAATCCACTATTTTCCGTGAGTTTACTATTTTTCTAGTCGCTAATCAAATGCAAAATACAGATTATCACCTTGCGCTCACAGACACGTTGAACGGTTCGATTGACAGTTGGAAGCCGCATTAATTTCACATGGAAATTCGGAAAATTGGGCACAGAACTTGCCAAAGATCCTACTTGGTATACGTGCTGCTGTCAAAGTAGATATCGGACGTTCCGTCGCAGATTTTGTTTACGGCACCCCACTCCGCCTCCCTGGTGAATTGATCGCATCCCATGATGTTGCAGCAGGCATTAATGTTCTCAACAATGTCAATCGGTTAAGATACTTCATGCGTCAATTACGTGCCACCCCACACTCGCCCACACATCCGTAACGTTTACGTGCTAGATGATTTAAATTCGTATGCTTTCGTTTTGTTCCGAACCGATCACACGCGATAACCCCTGCAAGCCCTGGACCCTTCAAATTCATTAGCTGTGTGCCAAATACTTCGTCATCGAGCGAAATGGTTGCTTGTGTATGGTTACATTAACGCCTCGAGGCAAGCTTTGATTTTGAAACAAAGTGTGGCGAAACACCCCATCGAATTACCCCGAAGTGGTTACCCCGATGTTGACTGTTTCCCTTTACCCACGCCCATTGTATTGTTTCCAGTATACCTTAGTCAACCCGATTAACCCAGGCGTGTGAATTCTCTCTCTCCAATCTTTGACCCCACCCCCAATTCGAAAAAATCTCAATTAGGTCGTAACAGACATTTGGCCTGCTAACACTGCAGCCTAGGCGGATTAACTTTTTCGTTTCGATCGTTTCACACTCTTGCACCGCTCCAAGGAGGGAGTATTATAGTGTTTTCATCGTTGTATATTTTATTTTATTTATCGTACCTATTTCCTTATTTTTGTTATGATGCATACATTTCAATATGTACACAATTTGAATATATTATTCACGCAGCTCACGTGATCTGTTTTGGGACAAGTCTATCGTGTGTGATTGTTTTGCATCTATATACCGTGTTACCTTGAGAAGTGTGTTCCGGTTTATTGGGTACAATAATCAGAAATTGTACGCTGTTAGTGGTGAAATATCCGTTTGGTCAACCGCTACAAGCTACACTTCAATCTTTGTGTGCAAGAGTTGTTATTTTTTATTTAGTTTGCACAGAAGTGTAAGCGGCTAACGAGCAAATCGAGTGTCCGAATTACCTTCGGTGGAAATGACAGAGAAACATACACCACTGCCCCGTTTGAAATTTTCGACGATCGCGAGGCCCAGAATTTATCCGGACTGTCTTCATGGAGCACCTCTTTATGAACGAGTTTCTCTTTAATTAGCACGGTGAGGTGTTAGTTAAAGGAGATTCAAGTGATTCAAGATTCGATAATTTATGATAACAAAAAGCATAGCTTCACAATTAACATATCATAGTAAATATTCGTTCATGAAAAAGGAATAAAAATACTTTTGTTATGTCATGTATACTCCAGTTGAATAATTATCACGAGTCAATACGGAGTTGTCGTCAAATCGTTATGCAACAAATAAGTGTCCATATTTCGAATGAATGTTTCGACGCTGGGAGCGGTAACAATAGTTTCGGAGAGGGCATTCCAAAAGAAACAAACGTACGACGTACGAATAAAAATATCAGCGACAGCTATACGGGAATGGGAAATTTGTATTGTCGCTGAGTGGCTGCGTTTATGATGTGACTTAAGGTATTCTAATAAATGATTTAAATGATGATGTGGTGTATGAAATATATTGTACATAAGTATCGCATCAATCCGAAGGCTTCTTTTGAGCGGTGTGGTTAGGTTGCACATTATTGACCCGTTACTTTATTGCCTGTAATCTACAAGGTCATGGTGTATATGGTCTCAGAAAGAATGGTCTCACACCTTGAAGCGCTAAATTTATTTTCAGTATCGCACCATGTACCTTGATTTTCTCGCTCCTGTATATCGTTTGTAACTCCGCCAAGGACAGTCCCAAGCCGTCTGAGAAAGGAGGAGGGTTGGGCTTAGGGCTAGCAACCCTATCCCGTAAAACCTACATTGCTACGGAAACGATGACAACAGATCCGTGGTTCGGTCATGTCTGCAAGATGGATCCCAGTTCGCATACGAAGGTAGCCATGCACTGGCATCCGCAAGGTAAACGAAAAAGGGGACGGCCCAAGGAAACTTGGCGCAGAACTTGGAACGCGAACTACATGCACAAGGATTCACGGTGCAGACAGCAACGGAAGCAGCGACAGACCGGAGCCACTGGCGTGAAGTTGTCTTCGCCCCATGTGACACCCGGCACGGAGAGGGAGTTGAATGTATACTGACGGTATATCGTTTGTATCTCGTTGCCAAACATTGGATACAGTTGCAGCTTGGCCGTGTGTGACTATATCACCACCTTGGCAAGAATGTCCCATGAAATTTTAAGTTTCGCAAAACTTTATGTAGAAAATCACTTGGAGTGTGGAATAGTAGAAACCTGAAGAGAACTGTTCGCTGCAAAAATGAGGGCCGACTGACTAGCAGATTGATAAGTATATTTCGGAAAATATTTGGAAGATTCTAGCTTGTAACATTACCACGGTCAATGAAAGTATGGCGTATGCGGTAGTGGTCTAGGCTCCTAGGCTGAGAAAAGATATTACCTTTTCGACAAAATTTATTGAAGTGCGATACACTTAGTGATGGGTTTTCGCGATGTTTCTTCCACTAGCAAATTGCGACGTGTAGGTCTATGTGACTTTACCAAAAGAAGAGACAACGCGATATTATTCTTACCAATAGAATTTTGTCCATCGAAGGATATCCCAAAAAACACTTGTTTCAAGCATTCGGTAAGAATGCGACACACGAACGTACCTTATGCATCTACATATCAAGTGCCTGTATCGATTGTCGGTGCCATTTTCGCCAAGTGCTAAAATATTCTGGAAAGGACTAGCTCAGCTAGTGGTGGGCTCTCCTTATATGGCGACATTTTAAGCGGACTTGAACCTATATGTGCAAACGCAATTTCCATCGTAGATCCTTACACCTTCGAATTCTATGTCTCTTCGATCTGCTACGAAGGAAACAGACCGCTTTAATTGTTGCACTTCATGTGCTTTTAAAATTCACCGAGACGTCAAGAAACAATGGGTTTTTGCTTTCAGTAATATCATTGCTCAACTAATGCATCATGTTCCCGATAACCATTAAGCCATTACTGCTACAACCCGAGGCAACTTGTATTAAAATTATTTGACTTATTGACAGTATGCAGATTTTGGACTGACAAGCAGTGTGAGCAAATCAAAGTACTTGGTTATGGGACTGTATCACCTTTATCTTGAAAGTTGAAAATTGTCATCATAGACCATTACATCACTTTGCACATCTCCATTTAATATTGCGGATCAGCTTTTGTTGAATACTGAATTTGATCATTCAATTCGCAAAGCATCATACGTTTGCGATGGAAATCATGTCCCGTGTGCTAACTACAACCTGGCCGTATTATTAAAATTGATGGTATAGACCGCATGTGCACTCAATGCAGTTGTGTATCATTGAAACGTGGATCATCCACAAAAGTCAGCAAAATGCTGAATGTTTTCTTTTCTATCGAGCTTCCATCACCTCTCCATCGTATCGTGATGGTTATTTTAACAAACTGGGTGTTTCGTGCATACAGTGTGGAGACGGATCAGATTGGAAAACCGTAAATATGTTAGGTGTTAAAATCAGGAAACTCAACTGTAAGTACGCCACATTTGGCTGTAAATATTTATCAAAGCATATGAATGAACTGGACATTGACGTAACAAGCTGAGAACAACTTGTACTTGACAGCTCTGTTCGGAAGCATGGTGTGATGCACCTTAAGTAAGTTGGAAATGATTCATTCCGACTGTAAATCGATAAACGGAATTCAATGCGGGTTCGTTTTTTGTAGGTCCTACGGTCGATGTGTTTTGACAAACACAACGGTAAAACAAGAAGCAAGTACAAGTGAAAAAGTTCCAATTGAATATAGCATAATTTTCCTGAAGATGGTGTTGGACCTTTATTACTGAAAGTACGCTAGAAGCAACACGACAGTTACGCTTACGGTTTATATATCGTCGAGGAATCCAACAGCAATTGTTAGTATTTATTTTAGAAATCGAGCCAAGCATTTACACACTGTCTAAAGTGGTTATACGGTACTCCTAATTCATAAGGTTTTATGGTATAAAAAGCGATAAACTTAACATGATCCATCGAATGACAAGTTACATTGAGTAAAAATACAAAATCGTTCAAGAATCAATATGGACAGCCACATACCTCATGGTTTGTCATGTATTCATCGAGCCTCCAAGCGAAAACCTCAACTGATTCCGAGCGTATAACTGCTTGTGGCAAGATGCAAGATGACCGAGAAATTATTACAACGATCGAGAATGTGGGATGTTCACAGACTTTGAATGTTTTCGTGACCGAGTAAGGTCCTTGGGCTTAAGAAAATGTTTGTGAGGATGTTCTTTAGTGTGCACAATTTTATATACCAACATGAGGTCATTCCGTATTTGTCGTTTAGTAAAATGATGTAAATATAGTTTTGAAATTTATTTTTGGAAATCATATTTCTGTAACAGAAGACCAACTTTGTGGCACAATTATTAATCCTGTCGAATATTTCAAAATCTTTTCTCGAGCATAGTGCCAAGGATTGGATCGAATACTCCATAACAAGACGTACATATGTAAAAAGTAACCGGAGTGAGGTTTCGGGTGTGAAACTTCTAAATATCGTTTTATCAGATCCGAGATTTGGCAGGTTTATGATGCGCTGTTCGACAATGATGTGCAGGATTGAGGTTACACGAGAAGCAGATAACTAGAACTTTTTCAGCAGCAGTCCAGATGACACCTTGCGTGAAAACCAGACACGTGAGATCCAGAGATTTTCCGAACCACATCATTTTACACTTCGCAAGATTAAATAGCAACTCATTTATCTGAGACCAACGGTATAAGATACGCAGATCTCGTTACAAAGCCATACAATCGTCAACAAGTCTAACACGTTTCCATATATTTAATATCATTGGCGAACAATATAAAAAATAAGGAAACGTGTTATATCTGTTAACGACTGTATATCATTACAATGGGATCTGTACAACTTATGCCTTTGGTCCAATACAAATGATAAGTTTATGAGGATGCATTTAGATCGAGGAAATTCAATCAATTCTATGTGAAAAGCTAAGCATATTACTTAATACAACATATTATAAACTGTTTTTCTTGGTAATTTGGTTACTACCATACATAGTTTCGCAGTTGTACTATTATTCTCCGACAATTGTTACCTTTCACACCAAAGGACAATGGAACTCCGATTTAACTTCGAAGGTAACGCATTCCTGTCCAAACTACATAAAATGTTTTTATTTGGTCCAGGTCGGTTTACTGGAATTCTTTCACACAGTCACCGCCCATTTAAATGGCCCGCGTTAAATCATGGCTAACTCAATATGGAATCATTCGTTTAGAGGCCACTGTACACTCCAATTATATTTTATTTGTTAATATTCAATACCAAGCTAAATGGGTATTAGAACATTAAAAACCTTGAATAATGAATTTTTACATAGTAAAACGTAGACCATAATAAATCCAGTTTTGTGATTTTTAATACACTTAATATATTTATGTGCGAAATGAAATCTCTCACTCAATTTACCATCACATGCAACCACACTAAAACCTTTTCACGTTTTTAATCGTTCTGTTTTGGAACAAATTCCAAAAACAAACAAATTAAACCCGCATTAAATCAGCATTATTGTTTTGAGAATAATTTGATACTTGCTAATTATTCAACTTGGAAAAATTGCTAAAATGGATTTGAACTGATTTTGATTCAAGGTTTGATAATTTCTCAAGATTAATTCCAGTTCGATGAGTGCGTTTCGCGCAGTCGACATTCCAGGAGATAGGTGTCTGCATTTCGGATTTCTCCCAGAGTGCCTTGACAAGTGATTGGTGATTAAGCAGCGAACGAGTGAAATCGAGTATCGTTTGAAACATTCAAAACGATGGCGTGGCAAATTTTCGTAATTACAAAAACCAAAATTTAATTTAACTTCAAAACATTAAAAAAAATTTAAATTCTCATTCAAGGAATGGATACGAAACACATTTGAGGTAATCTAACCTAATATTCCGCAATAGTAACTCAAGATATTTGATGGCAATTCGAGGTTTTAATGGTCTAAAAAGCAAATACTTCACAGTAACCGTAGATTAAAAGCAAAACAAAGTTCTTCTGCGAGTATGGAAAGCCAGCTTTTGTAATGAGATGCGAGGTTAGTTTTTATTAGTGCACTTGTAAATTTTAGACTTCACAATTTTCATGCTTGGTGCAAAGTGATGTTTGGGGGGGCAGAGAATTCCATAGAAAACAAACTCGGGCAGCAAAGGATAACCTTTGACATTTGATCTAGAGTGTGGAATGGTTAACATGTTTCTATGAGATTTGATACTACGTGCTTCTTGTCGATTAAACAGGATTTTCAAGTGGGTAACTTACTTTATGCAGAATGTTGAACAGTAGGATCAAATCACCCTGACATAGCGGTAAGGAAAACCAAATAGGTTCAGAGTTGCAATCCTCTTCTTGTAGTCCGGTCACCGGTTCGTAACGCGGTGGTATACACCTCGCTGTGACTATGACTGAACAGCAACTTCATTCTTGGCAGAATATAGGTGGTAATTATTCAGGGGATTATCTAGTTTGTAAAACTACCGGAGATCCTTTTGAGCTGTGCCAAGTTTCGACAGTAATTTCAGTTAACCACAGAACACTGCAATGAACTCTTTAAGTTACTGCTATTCCACATACGTAGGGTTTTCTCTTCCGCAATTCGTGAAAGTTGCTGAACGCTCGTCCAAATGTTGGTGTTGTTTAGTTTTGGATTTACAAACAATAAATTATTTGCTAAAATTTGGTCAAAATTATGATGGATGATTACAAAGGTCTTGTGTACGTTTGGGATCATTGTTTTTCTCAAGCATGCAAGTGGTTTTATGAAGATTCAAGAGTTTATGGCGACAAATGACATTTAGCATCACATTAACATTATTGAATAATCGTTCAAATAGAAACAATAACATAATCAATGTTAAAAATTTCATGAAATACCAAGTATATCCGAGTGGATTATTCATCAATAGATAATAAACCAGTTAAATCACACTGTAATGTAACAACTTTTTCCAAATTTCGAGAGAACGTGGCGACGCTAGAAACTTCAGCAACAGTTTCAAAGAGCGAATTGGATTTGAAAAGAAGTACTAACATCATTCAAGGAGCAAAATTGGAATTTGCTAATGGACTTTTGGTTAACAATCAGGATGACCAAACAAAAGTCAATGAACTGTATTGCATATTAAAATCAATGTACATCATTTCACATATTTCGTTTCAACCTTTGCGGAAAACGAGTTTGATAAGAGGATTGGCAGAACAACTGTCATCTTGTTCCGTTTAAACTCTCGTGTCCGGGGCAAACGTAAGTTGACTGTGAAAGCAAAGTTGATGGTATACAGAGTCTGCGTACTTAAAGTTTTACAGTATGACTGTAAAACCTCGATCATCCACAGAAGACTTGGAAGGAAGTCGAATGCTTTTCAGTTAAAAAGCACCTTTCGCAAATTGAACATATTGTGGATTGAAAATTAACAAATGCAGAAGTGCTTTACAAAAACTGGTCTACAGTACGTTCACCCTATTACGACAGCGCCGCCTGCGCTGGCTAGGTCATGTCTACAGAATGGAAAATGGTCGTATTCCGAAAGATCTTCTCTATGAAGTTGAAATCATAATTTTGACCTCTGGGCAGACTGTACTTGTGATTTCACGAGATATGAAAGCTCTTCAAACAGATTCGTCTACCAAGGTTTGTGATTAACTCTCGCCGACTGCTGTACAGTTTAAAAAATGTGTCAAATACGCACCCACATGTAAGATGGCTACCGAAATGTTTAAGAGAATACGACAACATAATACCCTATTTCGATTTTGAAATCATGTCACATGTTCCGCTTCGTGTAAAGTAAATCAAACACCCTCATTGAAATGGTACGGAAATTCGTTTTCAAACCTACTCTTCCGTATAGATAATAAATTTAAAAGGTAGCACATATACTTGAAAGTGAAGTTCCTAAAGCTTAATTAAAATAAAATTAAACACTTCACATTGGCAAATTAAATATCGTCACCTTGACATATTTACTCGGGAATGTTTGCAGTAGGAAAGAACGTGATAATTTTTTGTTTATTCTGTCAATGGCTTGAGCAAATATTTACCAGGATAAACTTGAGGAAATTCTTTCAGACTGCCCATTTTGCGTGAATTAGCGCAGAACTAAAAGAAATTAGTTCCGATTTATCAGGGCATTTGAAGTAGTATAAGTTGGATATAATAAATATGAGGATTACCATTTTCAGCAGCACAACTAATCATAACAATATTCGCCACCACGATCTTGAGACGTATATAAAGCTCTAAATTCCGCCGTAGAAAGGTGTCAAATGACCTCCAAGTTTGAATGGAGAAGATAGTCCCTCGTCAAGAATCGCGTGTACAACCATGAATAGAAAATTACGTTGGGTCAAACAAGAAATATTTCGTTGCCTTTTCCATTAAAATAAAACCCCTTTACTACTGAAAATTGACTAGTAAGCTGAAGAATTGCAATTTTTTTAAACTGGGTGTGTTTGAGAATACGGATTCGTCTGTATGAGAATTGGCCAATTGTTACAAAGGATGACCATTATTTTATTAAAGATGATCATCCTAAATTGCTAGGACTCTCTCTTTATCTCAATAACACTCTACTACGTCGAAAACGTTTAGAGCGCCAAAGGATTTCATAATCATGATCATGAAGATTCTAAATTACGCACAATTGACCGACACAAGAGCGACAATATCCTGAAGATACGAAGTTTCCCCGTAATATGTAAACGTCATCATCATCACAGACAGAGGTATTTGGCGTCGCTGGTGAAGAATTTCTATAGAGCGCTGTGAGAGCAGATGGGAGTAAGTTACTTAAGGTGGTCCTATAAATGTCTTGAACTGCAGGCTGAGTGATCTTTTCGACCGCAATGCGTTTCCCATTCAACCGCTTCGTACCGGAGAACTTTAACGAGAACTTACATCGCACAAGAGCATGATCTGAATCTATGCAGGTATTCCAAAAGGAGCGGCAGTCCTCAATGCAACCTCTCCCGCGAGCACTTATGGTGATATGGTCGATTTGGGCCGAGGGTTGGCTTCCATCCAGCGAGCGTCATGTGGCAATTTGAGATCTTTTGTGGCGAAAGGAAGTGCTGCTAATGAATAATCGAGATTGTGCACAGAATTGTGTAAACCGTTCACCATTATCTGTGCGTTGGCCTTCAAGACCAAACATGCCACCTAATTGTGATTCAGATGCATCTAAGCGACCCAATCTGGCATTCATATCTCCAGCTAAGACAACAATATCGGAGCTTTTTGCACATCGCAAAAGAGCATAAAGATCATCGTAGAAGGCGTTCTTCTCGTCGTCGGAATTTTTGTTAGTCGGAGCGTAAGTTGCGACAATAAACAAGCACATATGATTAAAAGATTTTGAGTTTGGTCTAATATTAGTGGCTAGTCAAACTGCGCACATTCTGCTATTACAAGGAATCCAATCGATTAGACTGGATTCGGCACGTGAATTCAGCACTATACCAACACCCGCCTGTCCTGAAATGGCAGCTACAGGATCACCAGAGCAGCGCAAAAAGAAGCGAGTTGAAAGGTTTGGGGCAGTAAGTTCAGTAATTATAGACAGATCATATAAGCGCGTTTCCGATAAACATCAAACATCAATAGACAGACTATCTAAGGTAAGAGCCAATGCAGCTTGCTGGCTTATTTGTCTGAGAGTTCTGACATTCATGGCTCCGATGTGAGCAGAGGTCCGTGGTTTCAGAAAACGATCTGTAACTTTGCGAACAGAAAATCTTCCATCATGTTCAGCGCGGTCTTTTCTAAAGCTGGGATTGACAGACGGAGAGTTGTTAAGAGTGGATGGGGGAGGGGAAGGGTCGGAAACAGTTTGAAGAGTAGGGCCAGCAGTAGCTTGTTTTCGCTTACCCGCCCTGCTGTATGCAGCAGGTAAGGCGACCCGGGCCGATGCACTGTAGAGTTGAATTTCGTAGTAATAGTCATGGTTGTATGCGGGCTGGGATACTGCCAGTTCTTCCATGCCTAGACAGGAGAACAATTAGGGTTCTCGACCAAAGCCCTTGGCTAAAAAGCTTGACCCACAAGGCAACGGTTAAATATACTTAGCGCGTTTTTGAACATTTTTGAGTGCTCACTTTATGTACGCTTGCAGTCAACAAACGATGTCCGGCGCTTTGCTGAGTGACAGATGAAGACTTTAATGAGTGTTCAGTGATCCTTGAGGCAGCCCAATACAAGGCAAACCAATTTAGATGTTGAAGCCATTGTGTTCAAATACACAATTACTGAGTGAATCTACGTCAAGCGCTCAAGACGCAGATACAGAGCAAATGTCGTGGTGTGTATGAAAATGTTCATCATAACACTATGCTACCTTCAAATAAAAAAACGCGTAGAAATGTATAAAATACTGATTCGGGCAAAGCACCTAAAATTTGACAGGGTGAATAACTTTTGATGAGTTGGATATCCCACAATTATATTTATAGCTAGCGTACGAAGTACCGATGGATTTTTAGGCTGACTGCAGCTACATGAATGCTACATTCGAGGATAAATGATAGAATCGTCGTAAACAGTCGAGACACTGTGACAGCTTCTACAGTCACATTGGACTGCCACTTATTGCTGCCACTGATTATCTAAGAGATCACTTTGGGCAAATTCGACAAAGTACTCATGGAAAATAGTCTCAAACCAGCGCGTATCACATTGGCATTTGCTTGGCTACAGTGCACTGGGTTGGTATGTAGTGACCAAGTTCGATATAAATAAAACGTCGTCCATTGCAGCGGCATAGTTGTATGCAGTTATCAACACAAATAGCTCAGTGTACGCATCACTGCAACCCAACAAATCCAATAGTTGATCCAGCAATGAGAGGACACACGTTGTTGGGTTTCTCACGCCACAAAAGTTACAACTTGGATCAAATACATCTCGCGATGTAACATCAACTAATAACTGATACGATTGCCGAATCTTTCGCTCATTGGAACCATCAATAGTGGGCGAATGGCGTTTGCTGCGTCGATTCTAGTCATCAGGACCACTTAGTATGCAAATCTGATCATTCGCGAGCCTCAAGCACGCTCTGAACAAATCTTTCGTGCCCAAACCACCCCACCGCAAATTTAGAGAAGCAGTTAGCACGATTCATTCCGTGGCAAACGGAACAGTGAACCCGGGAAGAGTAACTGGAAGAAATAATCCCCATATACCAATCGACTGAAAATATAAAAAGCGGCTTTAATTGAAATCACAAGAAGAGCAGCGGGCTCGGTTCCGGCTGTCGTAACAAATACTTCAAATAACAAAGTCCGAATACTTAGAAACAAACAGATTCACGGTTTATTTCAAATATCAGGATCATCGTAAACTCTAACAATGAGATCTTGAAAGCGATTACACCAATAAGCAAAACATGACGTATCTTGCTACGTGCTTGATAACTGTTGTCTAGCGTTTCGTCATACATCTGGCACATGCAGAATATGTGCAGCTCAATCGTTAAAATCTGTTGACTCAGACTCGTTCCGTTTTATTCCTCATTTAAGCTTCACGTTACGGGCAACATAACGGTCGAACAAGTATATTCAGAACTCACGTGTAGCAAGGGTAACCCAACTAAGGAATAAATTGTGTTAAATCAAATGATTCTATGTATCATGGCTGATGATGATCCAGGTCTGACAACGGAACTCGCACACCAGTTAACCGAATAACTGGAACTAACATCCCAAGAAGTTCCGACCAATACCTGGTAACTAGGACGAAACGTCTATTGTCCGCACTAGGATCATCAAAAAATCGGCTGGCGACGATACGAAGAGGCACATGGTGGGAGATCTAATTCAACCTGTTAGTTAACTGGTCCTTCACTGGAAAGCGCCAGTAAGCGTTGATTTAGAATATTGATGCTACCCGGGTACGGTAGGCAAAGCATCATCGACGCGACACCGAATTGAGAAGTTACTGAAGGTTCCCGATGGCTAGGTCTTTACCTCATGCTTAAGAAGACGTGACAAGCATTGGATTAAGAATCTCAGGTCGTAAAAAAGGTTTTCACCTCGCTCCTAAATAGTCGATCGCATATCTTCACCTCCTACAGCGTCCGGTAAGTTGAGCGGTCTAAATTTGAACTGGACGATTAAACAGTAGAAACGAATGATCACCACGAGCGTCGAAACATAACTAATCGAAATTATTTGAAATGCGCGCGACTACCTTTTGAACAGCACCACAATCAACCATTCATAAGGGAAAACGGAATAGTGTCCAAGGATAAACAAATCATTTGCGCGCTTACGGCCTGGCACGAGAAAATTTAGTAAAAATTTGTGAGAATAAATTGGAAGCCAAACAACCCCAACGCAACATGAACTAATCAAGTGATAAGAATTCGATACATTAAGTGAAAAGTATATTTGTACACCTAATACACTTGTTGAGGAAAACAGACGTTCACAATGCACGACATTAAAGTCATAACAACAAAAAGAGAATAAAGAAAAGTCACATTTCACGAAATGAAGGTACGCACATCGAGGACGGGGCTAGCTGGAGGCGAACTGGATTTGCCAGGCTAAAAGACGGCAATCAAAACCGGTGGAAAAGAAATTACACACGCCCTCGTCCGACCAAGCAACACTGGTCACGATTCTCGAATGACCCTGAAATGAGGGAAATAAAAATGGGGGATTCAATTGTCTCGTTACCGGGAGCTCCAACGCACAAACTTTTCAGAGAACTGAGAATAAGACTGTTTTATTTGGACAATGACTCCAGACACGATGTCACCTCGGCTCAAAAGTTTCTCCAAAAATATAAAAAACGTGAGAATTGAAGAGGATGAAATTATGGTCTCGGTTGACTTTACGGCTCCCTTCACTTCAACTGACACAAACCTGGCAAAACAGACTATATCATCACTGTTAACTGAAAAAGGAATTGAACACAACGGGAATCGGATTAATCGGGAGTGCCTGATGGAACTGCATGATCTCTGCTTACTTTAAGTTCAATGGACAGCTATAAGAGCAAATCAAAGGAACACCGATGATGAATAGTGGCTAAAGCGGTCATGCAGAGACACTTCCTTTAATTCAACCCAAACTATGGATTCGTTGTTTGAACGACACTTTCGTGATAATTAAACGCAACTGGAAGAAGTTTACCGGCTGATCGACTGTGCATTTACTGGAATGAAATTCACAAAGGAAATCGAGAGCAACGGACGAACTGGAAACGATCGTCTACCGAAAAGGGACACGCAGATTAAATTCTGAACTTTAACAGCAAACACCCTACAGTTTAAAAGTGGAGTTTCGTCAGGACACTATTATACCGCATTCGAACACATTGCAGTACTCGTCAACTACAGATAAAGGAGGAGACACGCTCGTACAATGTACTTATAAAGAATGTATATCCTAAGAACTTCATCAAACGATACAAATTGCTTCGTCCATGCACACCGCAGCAGCAGCATCATCATCATCATTACACCGATAGCACGTAACGAATGCTTAACTACCCACCGCAGCAGACCTCAACGAGATGGAGTTACGTTACCTTATGCCGAACTCGAGACAAGATCACTGAGACCATTCGGGATTGACGTTGCACACAAGCCTACAAAAGCCTACAAAATTGAAGGAACTCCTACTGAAAGAGGACCAAACGAATGTCGTCTGCAAAATACCCTGAAGAAATTGTGAAATGAATTACGTCGGGCAGTCAGAAAGAAGACTGGGTACAAGACTACATGAGCATCAATCAACCGCGAGAAGATACGACCGCATGACATGAATTCAATTAGAATCAATGTCAAATCCTCCTCACCGGTAGAACACGCCATACACAGGAATTTCTCGAGGCATGGCATTCAACGACACAGTATCTTAACCAACGTATGCTAATGGACAGTAATTATGGACCAATGAGATGTCGTTTGTTCTACGGTGGCAGTGGGGATAAGCTCCCATTGTCTATTAAATTCTCCCATATGGCGTGCGTCTCAAATAGCCTCTGACAACCAAGTCCAGCTTCTGGCCTTCATGAGTGGCTCCCGAGCCCGGCGGAACTGCTTCTACCAACAGGAGAAGTGGCGAAGACGAATGACTGGAGTCTAAAAACCAGTTTGCTTCGGGCAGATGGAGCACGTTAGCCTGGGAGGACACTTCATCTAAGGGAACGAAAACCCTGATTTTTAACCTCCGCTGCCTTGTGGGATACCCAATAGAGGGAAAGCCTTCGGGAGAAAACCCTGATGAAAAATCTGTAGCAGTATCGTAGATGGATGTTGGTGCACACCACCTCTTTCTGGTAACTCCCTGCAAAATTGCATGTCGCACTTGGTTGTGCAAGGGCTAGAGAAGCTGACTTGAACAAACGCCGAGTGGTGCTGGGGAAGTGGCTTTTTACCCAAATTCCCAAGACCCTTGATTGAAGCCGACTCATCTTCAAAGAGGAGATAGTCGCACAAAAGTAAGTAAAGTAAGGAATCGCAACGATCGTATGACAAGCAGCCCAGACACGCTGGGTAACTTGGTATGTGATAAACTTCTAGAACATCATGCGTCGCAAGAAGTTACGCTGATCATGTCATCTAGTATTGGTGGCGAAACATCCGCAACCCACTATGCAAGCTCGGTGAACACCAAAAAAGTGAACAACTTGACAATAATTTAGCTCATGCGCAGAGTCTGACGTTGCAGCAAGTTGACTTTAGAATTTGGCTGCTTTAGGCTACGCCGCACATTGTCTGGCTGCTGTTCTGCACGTAGATGATGGCGACATACGTACCTAACAATCTACATGCATGCATGCATACATACATGCACATACATACATACATACATACATACATACATACATACATACATACATACATACATACATACATACATACATACATACATACATACATACATACATACATACATACATGCATTCATACATACATACATACATACATACATCCATACATACATACATACATACATACATACATACATACATACATACATACATACATACATACATACATACATACATACATACATACATACATACATACATACATACATACGTGCGTGCGTGCGTGCGTACATTAGCCTAAGTAGCAACGTATCACAATGTGTCAGCGTGAGTGTATACGACCATTAAATAAATGAGCAATTAGAATAACCCCGGGCCAAAACTTGTTAAGATAGACAGGGGAGATTAAGATCCACCTCCCGAATGCTGTATAATGAGAATGCCATGTTTATCACTGATCGGGAAACCACAGTAAGGACAGTGAAACGGATCTAACCGATTCACAGTGAACTCTCTTTTCATTACAACGGTGTATTAACAATGACAAACCCAGAATTTTTGCAAGTAACAATGGTATGATCACTGCGTCTATCGAAACTAGTAAATAAGCGCAAACCGTAGTGACGGAGGAAAACACACCCTGGAAGTTGAGCGAGCCAAACGTCCGAGCCGATTGCCATTCAAATCGTAGAATTTTATCCCACGATTATTCAAAGGTAGCGCCACGACGTGGCTGTAACTGGTAGACCAATTTTGGGACGCGGGCGCAGAAGAGGAGGATTGTTGCATTTTGCCGGGAACTTCGTTGCCATCCTCCGTGCCACCGAGTGCGATGGGGTGGGCAGGATCTGCCAATGATTCCCCGCCACCCGCTGTGTTTGCGAGCGATCCGGAAATAGCGATTCGATTGATGCCGGAATCGGTGCGAATACTGACCAATGGACCTCGGGTCTGTCGCAAATCCCAGATACGACATAAATGGTCCGAGCCAGCACTGATCAAGTGTTTTGTCGGGTTGCCCGGTAGAAATTGGGTAGTCGAAACGCTTCTGAAAAATCGGAGATTATGGGAGGAATAAAATCGGGATTAATATCAACGATGTTATTGTTCACTGTATACGGTCAGATGCCTAAAGTTCACAATGTTATATAGTCCGATGAACAATGGTCATACAACGAAGCTTCCTTAATTAAACCGGAGCAGCACATCAATAATTCTTAAACTGGAGACTTTGCAAGTATATATTACTAGCACATTCCTGCCTGACATCAAGAAGCTATAGAACGATTGAGTATTGTGTGGTAATTTTGACGACTACTTTTACTAAAAATAATTTTAAAAATCTCCCCACAAAACTCAACAGTTCTATGGGTTTTATTCTAACGAGATATGGACATCTTCTTCGTGTCACGCACGTCCAGAAAACAGTAGGAACGTGCTGGTAAAATTCACTAGCAAAGTCGTCCGTTCAGGAATTATTGAAAATTCGTGTACTCGAATAAAGCCATTTTTCTTTCTTCTTTCTTTCTATACAACTCCCGAGATACGTAAAACGATTTACGGTTGCAAGCACTTGATAGTTGAGTAGTAGTGTTCTATGATGTCCTGCAGAAGAGGATTGCATTCGGAAGGCGTTAAACGCTTGTTTACCATAGCCTGAGCATACTTGCACCAGTCAAAAAGCAGGACTGGGAAACCATTGTATTCCAAACTTGGAAGATTACCACCTAGCAGAATGTGAACCTTAAAAACTGACGAATACGTGGAGACGCTCCATACGAGAGGTCGAAGTTTCGCACCTATACAGTAATACAGCCTGAACTGTCGCTTTGTAGACTTCAACCTTTCTAACGTCATAGGTGGCCTAGGTTGCGGAATGCTACGGTCGCTTTAGAAATGCGTGCTGAGACCTCGTCATCTAACGATGCAGATTTATTGATACAACTAGCGAGATACAAAAAACGATCTACAGCTTTAAGCGCTTAATTGTGGAGTGCTGTTTGCTAAATCGATGTCTTGCAGCTTAACATTGCACTTGGATGGTGAAATACGCATTCTAAATGCTGGCATAATACTAGAACGCGTGTTTCGCATGAACTGCGCATCTATGTCATTAGCATAGTCCACACGACGTAAAATGAACTCTGATAGTTGCAATGCCTTCGCTGTGTAATGTAATAATGGCATGATTTACAAAATTAAATATAATAGAAGAAATCGGGCAAGCTTATCGGACGGTACTTGTGGTTGGGAATTTTGGCAAAAAGTCGTGGTAAATTCTAAAGCATTCAGATGTGAGAACATCAAATGCACACACTATGCTAAAATGCTTTTGTGGAACGCTTTTGCACACGACATTTCGATCGACATAATCAAATGCTCGTTTGGAGTCTAGAAATATGGCTAACGACAGTTGCCAATATGGCATGAAAGCACAAGCCTGATCCAGGCAAAGTGCCGCACAGCCAGAGACTGCATGTGGGCTAAGATACTGTCAGGTTGCCCAGGCCTAGACAGAAATGAGGAAGAAAAAAGAACAGCTACCAATAAGTATGCCGCAGCTGTAAGATTTGTCGAAGAGAAATTTTGTGGTCGGTTTGCTGCACTCCGATCTGCGAGTCCTTATCCGATGTTATTCTTCGAAGGCATATTGATGCTAGTAATATCGTAATGATGGAAATAAGACTTATCAATCGGCGATAAGACCAGGAACTTCGCACATCTTCTTTGAATAGGGGTATGATAACCGATTCTCTTCATCTCCAAGGAATCCACTCTGACACTCACACGTCCCGAAGAAGATTGTCGAATGTACCGGTCGATGATTTGTCACTTTCATTGAACAGAACGGAAGGTATGGTATCGGGGCCAGCAGCCTTGAATCGTTTCATTGATTCGATGCATGCTTTCATTTCTGAATCCACATTCGCTGGTCAAGAATCATACTGCGCTAAACAAGACAATAAAGTCGTTGTAGGGAGCCACCTAATTTTTCTTGAAATGTTCGTCCCAACGCGAGAGGCGATGCTTCCTTATTAATGATGATAGTAACGTTTGAATCAGCGACTCACTACTTTGTTTTGGGGGCCCGTCGACCAAAAAGTTAGAAGAATTTGCTTATGAAGCCAGTATTATTTGCTATTTACATTTGTTCGATCCTATATGACCACCACTTTTAGCAAGTTTCAATCCCTGTTTCATTACACTCCTTAAACGTTGCTCTCAAGGACCACAAGACTTTAGTTCCTCCTGATGTAGTTAGATGTTTTGTTTTTTCTTGCATTGTTCCCATTTTAATCTACGCATCCCCTATAATTTTTCCTGGTCTTTTTGAAAAGGATTTTTTGATTATCAGAAGAGGAATCAAATTAATTTCAAGATTGAGCTCTTCCTCCACCGAGTTAATTCGTGATATGATCGTCAAACGCCACTTTCGTGAATGTGACAGATTGGTCAGAGTCATATCGTCTGATAATGCACACCCACTGCATGAGGTCCTTATGGCTTGCAGATCGTTCCCAGCTACGCGTAGTCAGCATATCGTCCCGTATGTAAGAACTGAGAAATTCAAAAATTCTTTTATTCCTTACCTGGCTCGATATTTGGTTGATCATACAAAAGTTATTCTCGATTTGAGGAAGAAACTGACAGTATAATAACTGAAGTGGGATCATCTTTATTTGACATGTATTTTTTAAATGTACATTTTATTACGTGTGGTCGAATTAATTGTATCGCTGAAAATTCGTGTACTCGAATAAAGCCATTTTTCTTCTTCTTCTTCTTCTAGTGAAGAATTTCAGTTGTACGCTGTGAAATTCAGTGAGAGCTTATGGTTGATTGTGTGGTCACACAGGTTGATATTGCGGCGTCCGCATAATCCATGCAATCGTGTACCATCTTTGATCTGCAGTTTCACACCAAGCGACCGGGAGTGAGATACTAAATGTGGTTTTATAAATTGCTTCGACTACAAACTGATAGTATTTATCGACCGCTAGACGATTCCTATTTCAAGACTTAGTACCGGAGATCTTTAACGCGAACGTACATTGTACTAGAGCAGCGGTCCTCACTGCCACCTCTCCACCGATCACTGATGTCGATTTGGGTTGAAGGTTGACTTCCATCCGGCGAGCGCCAAGTAGCACATCAAAACCATTTACGGTGAAAAGAAGTACTCAGATGCATCTGAGAGGTGCAGTCTAACATTCATACCTCCCATTAAAACATGAATATCGGAGCCACATTGCACACCACATCTTAGAATGTGTTCCCACACTGGCAATGGAAAAGCGTGAGTCGTACTGCAATTATTCTTTGCTAACTCTTTATGGGCGTGGGCAAGCAGTCTATGACTGTGCAGCACTGTTATGCATATCCGTTCTTTGCTGGTTAATTTCACTCGTTATTTAGTTTTCAGATATTTGTGGATTGTCGCTCGAGATACCTTGTGTAGTTCGGGAAAAAACCGTATGACCAACTGAAGGAAATATCAGAACCTACTGTGCATGTGCTTGCTGTACGTGGATCCTCATGCCGGGCTGTCTGAAGTCCCACAAACGAAAGGTGCCATCCATCGAAGAGGTGACCACAAGCGGTGCAGCATCAGAAGCACATCGGACATCGGTCAGTTGGTGGTCGTGTCCAGTTAGCAGGTTGACCTCCTGTCCGGTGTTCAAGTCGTATATTCGTCCTAAGCGATCCCAACCAGCGGTGACCAGCTGATCACGGCCGGTGAGGAAATCCGCCGCGGAGAGAGGGGATGAATCGAGTGGTGCGTTGCACATTGGGGACAACATTGACGGGTTCGATCCGAGATTGACCGATTGGAATGTGGCGTGCGGATGACGGACCGCGATTGGGGTCGTTATGGTGGATGAGGTTCCCGCACGCATGGGGGAATCTGGAGACACGTTAGAAAGGTAGAAAAGAGGGATCTTGATAATTGGTTGGCTGCGTAGCGACTGTTTACAAATAAACAGCGGGTCTAGGTCAACAAACCTTCGTCAATCATGGCCTGTATGGACGAGTTCACAACATCCGTGGAATCGGTGGGTTTCATGGCTACACACAAGGGGGAAAATGGAAATGATAACAGCGCAATAATGAAGCAATCGGCCAAGCATAACAAAACACGAACACGCCGATTCAGATAAAATGCAGTGCTGTCAAATTGCCGGGCCTAAATGGGAAGTTGAAAGCGATAGTGACAGCAAGATTGCTGAGTGTGTTCTCAAGCAGCTTATGACCGATTACAACCAATTTAGCGCGAGTGCCTCTGCGATCCTTAGAGACGTGGGCTGCTTAATTCTAGCGCAAAAGGGTGGTGCCGTAGTTAAGATTAAGGAAATAAGCTATGTGGTATCGGTCATTCGATCCGGCCAATCTTGCGACTGTTAAAACAACACCGTTCAAAGGCGGGACATTATATCAATGCTCCGTTAGGCATTCTTGCATGCGAATTTAAAAAACACCAAAAGAAGCTCTTTTGTTTGGAGTTAACTCGGGATGATGATGATGATAAACGATGAAGGGAACTTGTGGAACGTTTTAAGAAAATTCGTCCAATACAGATTCCTTAACTGATATTGGTGGTAGCAACAACAAAATCAAGTGTGCGAGAAGATGCACATGGAAGGACTATCGCCATTCATTGGAACATAAGACCGAAATAAAAAAACAAAGCATTCAACATTTTCAAGAAAATAAAATACTGTTGTACGACAATTGCATTCTTCTCCAATATATATTAGCAGCCTAAATTGGTCTACATACTCCAAATAACAAATGTGTGTGTTTGTCGATCGAACTATCCACGTGGCTACTGTGTGGTGAATAAAAAATCACGTGAATATACGGAAAATCGATCGGGCATGATAAATCGCACACACACATACCTGCACCACTGCCTACAAGGGTCGTCAGACTTGATGAGGCCGCCTCAAGGGCTGCTGCAGCTGTCCCAGAGGATTGTCCGGAAGCAGAGGCATTCGTCGCTTTGACCAGCAAGTCGTAGGGGAGTCGCAGCAAATGAGCAGAACCGTCGCCGCTTGAGGTGAGAAGCAGGTGATCCGTGGAGCGAAACCGGACAGAGTTGACTGAACCACTGTGGCCCAGGTAGACAAGAAGGCAACTGTCGCGGGATGGGAAACATAAAAGGGGGGTTAGTTATGTGTGTTGCAATAAATGGTCAATGGAAAAAAGGATTTCGCTTGGGTAAAATCAAATGTAAACAAATGAAACAAAATGAAAATGGATGGATGGATGGATGGATGGATGGATGGATGGATCAATGAAGTCTCAGTGTTCAAAGCTACTGGACGATTTGTGTCAGTGAAAATGGGCAATAGTGATTTAAAGCGTTGGATGGGGGGTCGACAGCAGCGTGGTTGGATGTGCTTGCTACCGCAAAAATGTTCACAGTTTCAATTTCGAGTGGTGCTGAGTATTCTGACTCGATATCAGGCCCGAGATCAATATCAATCAAACAGATTGGAATGAATTATTTTTACTGGATTATTTGTTAAATATACCAATCAAGCTGCAGTGCTAACCTCCAACCCCTAGTCAGACTGGGTCCCGATATAACGTCACATTTCAACACGCAGATAAGGACGATGCATCGACTTCACAAGAAGTGCCGTCTCCATCACTCCAAAAAGAGCATAATCATCATCACAGACAGCATTACACCGGTAGCGCGTATCGAATGCTTAACTGCCACACAACCATGAAAAAGTAAAATCCTAAAAGATGGGGAAGGGTGGGACTTAAATAGCTACGGATTCTATAGAAGAGTAAACACAAACAAACGGGGTAGAGGTGCCTACACCTCGAATGGAACATGCATTCAAACAAGTTTCGTGAACGAGTAGAGCGACATCAGCATGGGAGCTTCCTTGCGGCTTTCACTGCCATGCATCATAACAAGCTTTTCTCGTCAATCCACTTGATAACATACAAGTTAAGCAAACACTCCAAGAAGATGCTTAGTGCAAGACCGCCATTGAACACGGTTTCGGGACATATCCTGAAGCGTAACTAGCCATTGCGATATCTGATCGCGGGGGCACCAGCCTGGAAGAAGCGCTGCGCCGACTTTGGAAAGGTTACTAGTAAGGGTTTTTAACTGCTTATGCCATGTGACGGTTTGGCCACCCCGAGATTTACGCCAATCTGGATGTGGTGTCGCAAAAAGAATCCGTTTCGGAAGTCGGTGATCTGGCATCCGTAAAACGTGACCTAATCAGCGTAAACTATGCAGGTTGATCTGCTTCTCTATATCGACATTACTACCGAACAACTTATTTCTGTATGTGATTGTAACAGCTAAATCCTAGAATGTTGCGGAGACATCGATTGTCAAATACTTGGAGACGCTGAATGTGTTCTTTACGTAAGGTCCAGGTTTGGCACCCATACAACGCACTGTGTGCATTACCGCCAATGATTCACTCATCATCATCATCATCATCATCATCATCATCATAAAGGAAAGCATTACATTGTTAGCAAGTACTAAACGCCTACATGCCGTACAACCATGACATGTTAAAAATACCAAAAAATATACTTAAACATCAGCATGACTGGTTCCTTGCGGTTTTCAATGTCACGCATCATAGCAAGCTTTCCTCGCCACTTCGCTTGACAACAGACAAGACTAATCAAACACCCCAAAAACATGTCTACAGGAAGACCGCCACTGAACTAGATTCTCAGTCATATCAATAAGGGTAAGAAGCCATTGCGAATTCTGAACATTTTGTCCCCAGTCGCTCCAACCACAGCTAGACTTCAACTGCTTGACCCAAGTCAGAGTATGG
>JACCGJ010022777.1:0-40560 GCA_013407085.1 Atriophallophorus winterbourni
CAATGTAGCTAATATTCGCTCACTAAGCTAGTATAGTCAATTACGGACGATTCGTCATCAAAGACGATGGGAGTCATTCAGTTTTATCTGCTGCGTTCGATCTCAAGTCCCAAGATTGTTGTCGTGTTTTCCTTAGTCCCTAAATACAATCAATTGATGCGTCGAAAAACTTACTTCGCGAAACCTAGTAGGGGCATTGCTCCCAGGTAATAAAACAACCCGATTCGCTGATTGGACGGAAATTAGATACTGCTATTCATCAGTGAAAACATTCCAACTCATTAACCGGTTTGGTTAATATTTACAATCAGTATCGACGACTTTCTAGAAAGATCTATTCCATGTCTTATAATAGTAGTGCTCACACTGTGGTAATTGATCTCGCGATTCGGGTGTGAATAAATCGTTATTTTACGATCGATTGGCTTTTTGTCATTCTACGTTGTTGGACAGCGAACTTTAGGATCTACTTGGCTGAGGGTCCTCCTTCTTGGTACCAAAGTATCCACATAACAAAAGCCTCGAATGCAACTCGTTTTGCTCTGACGATGATTTCAGTTTCATTCAAATTGAATTGATCTCCTTCTTGATCCATATGTACTGAGATTGGTAACTTCTGATAGAGTCAACCAGGATGGTGTTCATGCATCCTACTTTCTATCTTTTACAATCGGAAGTGAAATTTTATACAGAACGTTTCTTTTTTTATCAACCCCCATCGATGCTCATCATCATCAGAGCCATCATTACACCAGTAGCATGTACCGAATGCTAAACTGACATACAACCATAAAAAAACTAATCCTAAAAGCAGAGAAAGGGCGAGATAGCCACGAAATCTATATATAACAAACTGGGACGAAGTCCCTACGCCTCGAACGGAACAGGCATTAAATGAATTTTCGTGAACGAATAGAGAAACACTATCACCAACTAATTCGTTAGTGTGCGGGGGATATGAACACCCCAATACATTTGTTAAGGTTAATTATGAAATACATTCAAGGTTTTGGGGTGTTTTGGAGATTCATGCTTTATGTTTGTGACTACTCATCAGTAACAAGTCCATCGAAATATTCACAAAGTCAGACCCGAGGCAGAGGGCATGCACTGCTGATGAGTTCTAATAAGAGCGAAACTCGAGTCCGGTGCCTCCAATGTGGACCGTTGTGATCAACTTAAAGAATCTTACGAAGGACCTGGTATTGATGAGTAGTCACATACATTTGAAGTACTAAGCTCGGTACATGAATCAAGGACACCAAGTTCTAGTGGAATGGAACTGAAATAATCGCAATTGACGGGTTGTCGTATTCGATACATCGTGTTCGACCAACGAGAATATTCAATTGGATTTTACATTTACGGACTAATGAGAACATCAGTAACAGAATCCCAACCAATTACAGGAGTTGAGATCGCGCCAGCATAAAAAAGCAAATTGATTCGAAAGAAGTTTTGCTCATGATGTCGTCTATTTTAATGATAAAATCTCAACGATAAACTATACCGGCTTGGGGAACAACTCAACTACAATCTTCGACCTGAGCTAATTGTATTTAATACTATTTTGAATAACTACATTATTTTTAGTACATTAAATTCAGAATTGATATCTTTGTCTCACAGCTGTTTTCGACGATCTGCCAGCTAGAATAAAGCACTCTCTGGTAGCGACCGTAGTCCTGTTGGATCTGTGTTTATCAGCAATCCCGTTTCGCTTGATGCATGTGATCTATCCAATCACAACGGGCGTTGTCTACGCTTTGTTCAGTTACATTTATTGGCTCACCCGCGGCAAAGGAATCGTTCGTGTCGGGCAGGTTTACCCAGAATTGAATTGGGAACACCCGATGACTGCCGTTCTTGCATGCGTTTGCGTCCTGGTGGTAACCTTTTTCGTACACGTAAGTATTATTAGGATTGTATATACATATATGAAATTACAAGCCTGATTCAAGCAGTGTTGTGCAGTCAGAGACGGCACGTGGGTTAAGATACTGTTAGGGTGCCTAGGCCCAGACAGATATGAGGAAAAATGGCATTGCGACTCCAGCGTGTTTCTGAATGCAGCTCAGTACCGATTGCAAATCAATTTAGCTGCATAGTACGGAAATATTTAAAAATTGCACATCCGTGCAGCGTATACATGAAAAAAAACAATCCGGTATTGAGAACCCAATTTGTTCGCAGCAATTTCAATAAAAAAATAAAGAAAAAATACGGCTGGACAAGTAACAACTTCTCAGCTACTGGCAATCACACTCCATCATAAAAGCATAGGTATATGCATCTAGAAGTTATACATGGTATTAATTTACCATTGATTTAATTAAGGTTCAGTCACTGCCATATAATAAAGCAACACGCAACCCTCATCATGAAAACACTACACCGTTTCCTTGTATGGCATTGTCCAAGCGAAACACCATCACGAATGGCTGTGCCAAACCGGAGTTACACTAGCATTCATAATACGATGAGTTTGCTAGCAGTACGTAACATTTGCCCTTGTCTTTGTTTTAGCTTTTCCTGTGTACAATCTACTGCATACGTGTTCTGATCAGCATGTGTTGTGGCCAGCGTGGACATGCCAAGTGGCCCACAACACACGAGGCAACCCCGCGGAGAACGGCCTACGAGGATTTGCGTTTGCAGGAATTGCAATTGGAAGACGACATGGCAAGCACCGTAACCATGGAGACTCAAGTACACACTGACTATGGCACAGTGGAATGAGACAGAGAAAATAAATAATAAACAACGCGAAGTCGATAAAATAGTGTGTATGTGTTATTCTGTGTGTGTGTGTAAATGCCATGATTCGTGAGAAAGCGGAAAGGAGAATGAGACAAAGTGCACGACAAAAAGACCAATGAAAAATGGAGTGAGGGCTAGAAGAAGTGTAGAGTAGCATTGAAATAGTACACAGAGTGAATTTAAAAAAATCAGTGAAGCCTATATCAGTACACGAATATGATGAACGACAAGAAAAATCCGGATGAGAACCTTGATTGAGAGAAAATAATAATAATAATAACTGTACAAAAAAATAAATAGCGATAGTAACAGCGACAAAACACGGAACAATCGGAGAAAGTGATAACAAAAGCAGAGTAGCCAACCTGCGGACCGCATGATCGATAATGTAGTCAAAACGAGAACGACATGATCAGGTTCATGTGTAATAATAAAATCCATTCGAGAAAAACAGGTTTTACACGGGAAGGTTCACGACCCGGTGTTTACCACGGAATCTGTAGACGCGGTCATCGTATTGGATCCGTTGACAATGGCCAGCTGTGAAATGTGACGATTTGATAACAGATTAGAGGTGTATGTATGAAAGCATAAGTCTGATGCAGGCAAAGTGCCGTACAGTCAGAGACTGCACGTGGGCTGAGATACTGTCAGGTTGTCCAGACCTAGACAGATATGAGGGAGGGGAATAGAAATGGTAGTTAGGCTCCAGCGTGTTTCAGCATGCAGCTCACTACCGGTGGCCAATCAATGTAGCATGGTGTTAGCCACACAGCACAGAAGTACTGCCTAATTGCACATCCGTGCATAGGTTAGAGGAGGATGCCCGAGAATGGGGTCAGAGAGCACAAGATCGCCAGGATTTATTTATTTAGTTGGCGATAGCGAAGTGCTCCGCCTTTAAAATGACGTGACAAGAGATGGAATAGATTGATTAAACGGCGGCATTACGCAATTCGGTTTACATCGTTGGGTTGATTATCAGTGTTATTCAAACGGGGTAATTTGATTGTTGTAAGAATTATGACCCACAAGCCAGTCGCATAATTAGAACTTCAGCGACGCAAATGTTACAGAGCACAGACACTGGGTGGCTATAGTTAATAGCCCGAATATTGTGGCCGGTGACCTTACGTAAGGGTGTGGTTGGTCGTCGGAGGAGAGGAATAAAAACACCGCGGAGATAACCACTACACCGGCATAACAAAAACGAATGATTATGTAACTACATTTCAATACCAAAACTTTGCCGATAACAAGAATCGATTGTACAGTGTATGAAACTGGTATGGTATGGTATGCAGGCACCAGCTTGATCCATGCAAAGTACCGCACAGTCAGAGACTTCACGTGGGCAAAGATACTGTCAGGTTGTCCATGCCTAGACAGATATGAGGGAGTGGATAGAAATGGTTTCAGTATGCAGCTCATTACCTATGACCAATCAATTTAGGACGATGTCAGCCAGACAGCACGATATCACATCCATGCACTGGTGAGGCTTTATGGCGCACAGCAGTAATCAAAATGTGGTGGATATGGGTAGACATCACAGATATAAATCGGAATGCAGGCCAACAAAATTTAGCAAAGTATTATGCAGCCGCACAGAGAGCGGTATAAACACCGCTTATGAGAAAATTGCAATGAAACTACGGGCATATTTTTAGGATTTATTGTAAGATCACCGATGGGGTTATATGTCAAAACAAATTATAGCATTAAATCATCATCATTTTTAATGCACAGCTTAAACGGCGTGCAATTAGTGAAGACAGGAAATGTACAGTATTGAATGGCGCTGCGGGGACACCATTAACGAAAACCCCACAGTTTTAAGAACGGAACTGTTTGTCTGTCAGTCCGCGTAAAAAACAAACGAACACAGGATAAGAGGAATGCGGAATTCGTCGAGACACACACACGCGCATCAATGAACGGACAGGCCGCGTTTATTGATTGGCTACTTAATCGCTAGCCCGTGGATTATTGGCGTAAAAGACGAGCAAGCTGCTGGGTCCAATGAACGAGGTTGCTGAACGGATCGAAACAAGCCCATTGGCAATTCAAGGGATAACGAATACAGTTACGACATTGGAATGAGAGGTGATACAGCACTGGGGAAGGGTTTATCCGTGACAGGTGAACCACGCTGAACATTATGACTTAATGAGTGAGGAGTAGCAAGCTATGCTGAGTGTTCTGTGCTCGCTGAACTGGCACAGCCGTAGACTACATGTGTGCTAAGATAAAATAGAAATGGAACGGATGTGCAATGGCGCAATACTTCTGTGTCGTGCAGCCAATCCCGAAGCAAATTGATTCCCCCCGGTAGTGAGCTGCACGCTGGAGTCTCACTGCCATTTCTATTTTACTCTCATAGCTGGCATTGCAGCAGTAGGACGTACCGTTATCAAGCTTCTTGCGAGCTATCCCAAAAGTCAAATCGATATAATTACACGCAACAATAACGAATTAGAGTTACAGCTTACTATGAGGGCGAGGCACTTTGCCTGGCTGCACATATAAGGTCGGTATTGTTTCATGGCTTTTGGAATTTGATTGGTTTATATGCCATTTAATGCTTTTCTACACATGATCTGTTCCAAACAAGATGTACCTGTCAAAATATTCGATTTTGTGCGTTTTCAAATCACACAGACATCGTTCGGTTTCGGGTTGTCCATGCGCATCGGGTAAACGAAGTCAGGTGCGATCAGAAACATTCGAGCTTAGCAAACGTTGCTTCAATGAGACTGAACAAGTTGAAGCCCGAAATGCAAAAACTACGTTTCGTGAAAATTAGGTTAGAACGGTGCAAGGTCTCTTCAACACTGGTTGGGGTGTTGCACATTCATTTCTCACTGATTGTTGCACAAATTCATTAATGCTGTTTCGTGGTTTGCTACAAACCTAAGTACTATTTCACAGTAGTCTCGAACATTTAATTTCATTCTTCAGTTTTTCGCATTTTCTGAATGAAAACATTCTGGAAACTAGTAGGGTAGTTCGTTATAATGCCGGACAGAAATATACATTTCACAATACGCTCCTCAGCGATTATTCACTTAATGACAGAGATGACAAGCTGAGTTAGGAAAAATGTTACGCGGTTTCGGGAAATCGGCAAGTTGATGCTAAACTAGAAAGGGTTTAACTGAAAGTATAAAAGCTCGAACCACAGTCGAGCTATATGAAGCCTACAATGCAAACCAGCAATCGATCGAATATGAACCAATAAGAACGCACCAACAAAAACAAAACAGAAGCTTGACCAACCACACAAGATGCGGCCAGAAACAACAAATAGCATAGTTCCAAAGATTCGATGATGGTGTCATTCCGGATGTGAAAGTAAAACCACGATCAAGTGCGTCATCACTTAAGAGCAAATCGATTATAAAATTATCTTTAAAATCATTTGCACATGCAAGCTGCTATTTGGCGCAGACAAATTTTGACCCACGGAAACTTCGAATTGGAATTTAATTGTGCTAGAATTCCTTCAAGCCCGCTCGCTATATGCCAAACACATGTAGCCACAAGTTGGCCATTTCGAAAGAATGCAAATCATTCATGGAAACGGGAAGAAACGCACCTGTGAATTGATCGGGAGAATGATTGCGGTGCCCAAAGCAGAGGAGATAGGAGTACCGAGCGATGCCATGGTGGCAGCAGAAATTTTGATGTCGTGAGATGAATCTAACGCGGAATCGTTCGTTCCGTCTCCAGTTCCATTGACAAGGGTGAAATGTCGTCCCGCAGCGGTCAATGAACTTGTGGGAACAGCTGTGAGACCTTGGGCACCGCCCGCGAGAAGAGTGGAGGTCAAGATGACAGTCGATCCGACATTGTTCGCGGTGGATGAAGTTGATTCGTCCAGCATGGCCGATTCAAACTTGCTAATCTGTATGAAAAAGCATGAGGTTAACGGAGCGACAAAGACGGTAGAAGGCACAATGTATGATAATCAAATGTACAACGGAGACTGTAAAAATGAAGAAAACTTAAAATAGCCGACCTTATCCAAATGAATGAAAGCGCTTGTAAACAAGACAAAAATGTACTGTGCACCGGTAGGGGAATTTCGTCAACCAGTTAGTTTTTCCTTGCTCGTTTGGTGAACATCTAGAATCCACTACCAGTTTTGAGAGTTGAATTAATCGAGTGGAAAGAATGGTCCCCGAGAAGTGGAATGAAGCTAAACAGCTGGCACCAGAGACGGTGAATTTAGCGACCGCATAAACAAAACAAGAAGAGGAATAACAAAATAATACACAACAAATTCAATCAGCTCGTCGACAGATTACTGGGGAAGATATTGATGAAAAACGATGCATCCACCGAGAACTCTGACACATGTGAATACGACCTTTAACGGCAACATTATACCACAAAGCGGGATCTGTGTTGGCTGCGATGGATGGTGCTTACATGGGAATAAAATTCTAGTGCCGAAAGTACAAATTTGTTTTGAAGCAAACATGAACTAGAACCATTATTCATGCCTTTTATAGAGAATAGCGTTCTGTAGTCGATTAGTCAAATAGGAGACAGTGATGATAGATAAATATCTGGGTGTTTTGTTGAAAAAGAACATTATTTCCATTCCCATGAAAAGAGTTAAGTATTTCAAGATTTGTAAATGGGTGGGCCCAACGAAAGATGCGCCAGGTCATGTCCATCATGATTTTCAATTCAGGAAGCCATTTAAAAAACCACAAAGTTATTTAATAATGACAAGGAAACGCAAATCAATAATCAAAATCGACTGAGAACACCCTGAGATGAGATAGTTTTAAATTAGTTGTAACGCAATATGTGCGGAGGCAGTAAATATCTGCATTATACTTTCAAATAACTTTCTACACTTTGCAAACCAGACAACTTCATTGCTACAAATGCTTTGCGAAATCGAAATAAAGCAGTCAAATACACAAGGTAACTCCGTTTTTGCACAACATGCCGTACGGTTTGAAGAGAGTACTCGTGGTTCATAAATCTAATCTCATTAATCACGGCCTCGAACCTTGAGGCTGGAACATGCATGGGAAAACACTCAGTATCAGATACAATTTTCTCAACCCGAGATGACATACTTGGATTTAATTTAAACTAAACGAAGGCCATCAATGAAAAAACAAGATAGAGAACCGCAAATGACCGAAGAAAGTTATAAAGGAGCATAAAGACAACCGGGGACCAAATTTTACTTTCACGTTTCAGATAACTAGGTGTTTCCGATTTCCAGTTTGATGTGTTAGCATAACAAAAACAGGGATGATAGGCTAAAAGATCATACGGCTAATAGGCTGTGGTTACTGGTAAAATCGGTCCAAATACATCAATAAAACATACCTCACGAAATTTCACGAGAAATGATTTAAGCGGTTCGACATAATTATCAAATCCGAGTGTATTCATTGCGCATAGGATATCTTCGCCGTTGATTGTTTTCCGCTTTTCCGCTTGACACCGTTCGGCCGCTCTGAGAGCGATTGGGTCACACGAATGAGAGGAACTTACTCGCTTGTGATGAAACTGATGAATTCGGAAACGCATTCTTGAACGCACTCTTTCGCATCTTTGGCAATCTGAAAACATCACAAATATTAACCCCTCAAACAGCCAAGAGCCTACCTTTCCGTTTCCGGGGACAGCTCGTTTCATGATTTTGGCGACGTTGGCGATGGGAAGAAATCTGTCCTGGAAACAACGAAGTGCACAAAACGGGTAGGGAACAGTGAAAAAAAGAAGTGAATATTTTTGTCAATTTACACACGTCGTTTTTTTTCATTAGAGTTTATGACAGATGAAAAAATGTCAGGGAAGAATAGAGCTGGTGCACTCCTTCCATTGATGTTGGTTTATTGCCATCGTTGCCAATGTGTTGAACCAAACACTCTCACCTTCTCTTGCATCCTATCCAGGCAAGCGCGCTCGTCCGCCCTTGGCTAAACCAGAAGTGAGTCTTTACAAAGCCACTCTTCAAAGTTAGCGGATGACCACCAGCCACTTTTTTCCAGTCTGTGCAGCTGACACATAGAGCGCTTTGTGTGGTAACCGTTCAGGTTTCATGCGCAGGACGTGCCCCAACCAGCGGAGACGACGTCAGTTAATGGCTGCCTGAAGGCTAGTGCCTACGACGCGGCGCCTGACCTCAGAGTTGTAAACGTGGTGTTACCACCGAACGTGAGCAATCCTTCGATGGTCGAAGACCTCCAGCTTCCTAACGTCTTCTGCGCGAACTGTCCAACATCCACTCCCGTAAAGAAATACTGTCCTTACCGAGGTGGGATATATCCTTCCTTTCAAACTCAAGCTCAAATAACGTCTCATGGCTAGTGTCGTTCAATTAATTTACTTGGTGAGAAGATGATGAAAAATTGTAGCCGCGAAATAAACCTCAAATATACTTCGTGTCACTCGACAACCAGTCTCCGTAGCATTTCAAAAGTTTAATGTTGCCGTAGCATAGACAATATGCTCTTGGTTAGAAATGTGGATATAGAAAAACAGATCAACTTGCACAGGACACGCTGTTTGGCTCACATTCACAGATGCCTCACCACCGACATACAAAACGCAGTCTTTTTACCACACCACATGGCATAGGCAGCTGAGTACCACAGATAATAAAATGTCAAAAGGCAGTGCTTGACTGAGGTCCGACATCGCAGTGGCAAAATACGTATCAGGATGTATTGAAACCTGAAGTAAGCATCTTCTTGGAGTGTTTGCTGAATTTTTTATATTGTCATAGGAAGTGACGAGTAAAGCTTGATATGGTGCATGAGTGAAATCCACAAGCAGGCTGTCGTAGTGATGTCGCTCTACTCGTTCACGAAACTTCACTACATGCATGTTCCATTCAAGTTGTAGGCATCTCATCCCAGTTTATTTCTGCTTTCTCTCCCATAGATTCAGTAACTGTTCAACACCCATCTTCGCCCATCGTTTAGGAGTTTATTTTGTCATAGGTCTATGGCAGTTAAACATTGGGTACATGCTGCAGGTGTAACACTGTTTATGGTGATGACTCCGACTCAACGTTGGTGAGTAAATTGATGAATAAAAATCAATAAAAAATCAAACCTTTTCAGGATAAAATGGGCCATAAGACTTTTACGCGATCCGAACTATATATTAAGAAGCAAAAACGAACCTGTTCGCGTAAGGGGGACCGCTGCTCGCCCTCGCCGCCTTGATAATCTCCGTCATGTTCATGCAAGGAGCCATCCAAGCCCTCGTAGTAGGAGTGTTCCTGATAACTTGAACCATCACCTTGACTGTCAGCATTCGTATCCATAGCAATTAAAGCTGAAAAATAAACAAATGTTGCTAAAAATGGTTTCCCATTAAAATTGAGCGTGATAAGCTTGATGAAGCAAGACATTCAAATAACAGATAGTAGAAAAGCGTCAATAAATATGAGAGAAATACAAACATTGTTTTGGTGCAGTTCTATGCCCAATCCGAATTGAACAGGATTTTTAAGTAACTCGACTAGTTCTACTTGAGCGCAGGTTTAATTTCTATTTCTATTTTATTTTCGATTCTCATATCTGTCTAGGCATGGGCAACCTGACAATATCTTAGACCACGTGAAGTCTATGTCTGCACGGCACTTTGCCAGGATAAGGTCTGTGCTTCCAAACACACACATACATACATAAATGCATACAGTTTCGAGTGTACAACAAATAATTCCAGAAAATCGGGTAGCTTACTCGGGTAAGCCCGTTATCATAGCTTTATTAAACTACATTGTTTAGTAGATAAAAAATCAGATTACAAGACCGCGGTCAGGAAAGTGCAACACAATCATGGACTTTTGGTCCGATTGATTTTAAGCCGCAACTCTAAGCATCATGCATGATGTCGAAATTGGATTTGACCAAAAATCTTGAACCAATCTATCATCACAATCGAAAACAATATTACATCGCCAACCAACATCAATTCTCAACTATCCTTCAATCGTCGCCATCATTATCGTAAAGCACAAGACGGGAGCTAGGAAAGAACCAAGAAACACGAAGCAGGAAACACAGATAAGTAATCAAGTAAAAAGAAAGCTGGCAAGCGGAATATCCAAATGTGTAGAATGAGCAGATGATGATTAGGCAGCGCTTTTGGACATCAAGACAAACTATTATGTCTAGCTTAGCATAGCGCTACGGTGTGCCTACTTATCCCGGTGCGTCACATAGTTGATAGGCAACATAGTCCTATCTCCCAGCCTCACCCGGACCCAGGGTCCAAATAAACGACAACGTGCTAGCATCATCGTTTCTTTCAATCCGCGGCATTTTAGCGCTAACACGAGAGAATCATGGCTTAGACACAATGGCATCTAAAACAGTAAGCGCGGGCGAAATGCTTCCTGATAGATCCAAACGGCATGCTTCCATTAATGTAAACTGAAAGCTCCACAACAATGAAGAAGATGAGCACATTTGGTGCACATCAGTGACAGTTGAGAAGTCAGCAGATGTGGTTGCATAATAGCCAACACACCAAGAACTACAATCATACATGACACAGTCTTGTCATTACCTTTTAGAGGAAAATCTAACATGAGATAAAGAACACTGCCTGTCAAACAACAGAGTTGGCTGATTCTAAGGCTGTTGCAATCAGGGAAGTATTAGGATTGAGCACGCAGTATCTATAAAATACTCCCAAACGGCGTACAATTAAAAAACTAGAGATATGCGTTATAGCTTTATTGAAAAATTGAATTGTTAATCACATATTCAAATCCAAAACAGTTTCGCTTTTGTCTACTAGCGACATCAAGCGCTGTGATGGGAAACGCTGAAATTTCAGCCTGCATGATTTCAGGAATCATGCTGTTTTGGTACTCATATGAATTTTCTCTGATCTGTTCAACAAAAGATCCTTAGCTTGAAATATAAACGGTGCACAGCATTTAAAGAGCGCGAAGGAAATATATCCTCATGATGAAAATTTCTAAACCCACATTGCTTTGCGGGTTAACCGATTGCGAATATGCAATCATGTTGTTCTGTGCTATGCAGCTAACACCTTGCTAAATCGCTTTGGCACTGGTGTATATATAAAATCACAAGCATGATCCAGGCAAAATGCCACACAGCCTTAGGCTGTACGTGGGATAGATACCGTAGTAAGTTGCACGCGAAAACGCATTGTAGACTCGCTGCCATTTCTATTTTCATTTTTCATATCTGTCTAGTCCTAAGCAACCAGACGGTATTTTAGCTCACGTGCAGTCTATGATTGTGCTTCCATGCATATCCGATAGCGTAAAAACCATCAGGAGAAAATACAGCAGAAAATCCTGAGCTAAGTCCGGTAGATGGATGGATAGCAGATAGCACCCACTTTTTATAAAATCCCTGACGTTACTTAGTATTAATATTGATATTGCCATCTATACAAATATAGTGCCGTTCAAAAACATAATAAGAGAATTACAAAGCGGAAGGGGGGTACAAAGCGGTGTCATAGGCATCGTGAACGTAGGCATGAGACTACCCGTTGACTACAACCTGACGTTACTTAGGTTGCATTTGCGTTGAGAAAAGCTTCAGAAATGCACCAAAAATGCCAGGTGGTGCCAACGACATCACTTGTAGTAGATTCATATAAAAATTCATGAAGTTCGGGTTTAAATGGTATTTTCTTTAACAATCCTGAGTTCTCTAGGATAGACAGGCGCGATCATGATAATTGATCACACCCCTTAAATGCTGTGTTAATCCCTAAATTGTTTATATTGTTTGCAAGTGCGAAGAGCGTCCGCTGACCCACTGCTTACGTAATCCATGTGCACATTAGGTTTTATGTTCGTTAAGCCTTATCCGCGGCAGAACCGAACGCGAGATTGTTTAGAATTCAGGATTAGTCAATAAAATGCCATTTAAACCTGAACCCTGTTTGGGCCGACACACTTGGTCTGACGAAGCTTCCGTGTTCAGAAGCGAAACGTTACCAAAAAACCTTGCTTTAACCGAATCATTGCAAACTTCCCTTTCATGATTATGGAATCCGGATCAGTCTCGAATATTTTCAAATACCTTCATGAAGTTAACTTTTACATTCTTACTTCGATGCTAAGATGTTTTTGCATTTCCTTTTCTACTTCTATTTTCTCATACCTGTCTAGACATGGGCAACCTGACAGTATCTTAGCCCACATGCAGTCTATAACTGTGCGGCACTTTGCCTGGTTCAAGCAAGTGCTTTCATGCATCGTACATAAAATGTTCTTGCGACATGACGCATCCTGGGATATCCTAGCAGCTAGGTAGGTAGGATGTAGGAAAGCACAAGCCTGATCCAGGAAAAGTGCCGCACAGTCAGAGACTGCACGCGGGCTAAGATACTGTCAGGTTGCCCAGGCCAAGACAGATATGAGGAAGAAAAAAGAACAGGAAATGGTAGTGAGACTCCAGCCTGTTACAGCATGCAGCTAAATACCTCTGACCAATCAGTTTAGCACGGTGTTAGCCGCACAGCACGATTGCACATCCGCGCACACATAGCAGCTAGAGTAAGAAGTAAGTAAGCTGCTACTGTGAACGTATGATAGCACAAGCCTGATCCAGGCAAAGTGCCGTACAGTCGGAGACTGCATGTGGGCTAAGATACTGTCACGTTGCCCAGGCCTAGACAGATTGTGAACGTAAGTACAGATATTCATGTAGGATGTTGGAACTGCGGGGCATTGGCAGATGTAGACAGTCAATCCATTACCCTGCGTTTTTAATGCACGATCAGGTATACATTTCTTTTCTTTTTGAAGTACCCGGGGATGGATTAAGAACGATTCTATATATTAAATATTTTGTACTGGGTATGAAAATTAAAATGCTGCCATAGAAATAGCTCTGCCATCATGCTCAGCAGGCAATTTTATCACGGGTACCGGTTTCAAAAGAAATTGCATTGATTCGTTTGAGAGGATACCTTTTCACTATAACTCTTGTGGCTTAAAGGTGCGCTGAAACAGTACGTCAATATATGTCGGGTATTGTATTACTATTACTGACCACTGGTCAATTAGTCGGAGAAAATTAACAGAAACCCAGTGTTGAGCTACACGGGAAGTCATCCAACAACTATCTAACACGGCTGTTGCCAAGGAGGTTTGTATCCCACACCATTGGTCAGCGATACTATCTCTGGAAACTCCAAAAAGATGCCCATTAAGCTTGGCAACATTCAGCTGCTTTGCGACGTTTCCCGCCAAAACGCATCGAGAGCTTAGCACAGACTAACGCACGATCTGACACTAGACACGTAACCCAGTATGAATGGCAATCTTGCACACATTCTCCCCACGAGTAACTGATAGCAATATGGTCAATTTGCGTGAACAAGGCCGTCGATGAAGATTTCCAGGTGGAGCAGTGACGCTTCGAATGGCGGAAGTTAGTGCTGACAAGGTAGAGTCCATGCTCTGAGCGCAGACTAAGCAATCTTTCGCCGTTGTTATTACGATGACAATCGAGACCAAACCTTCCATCTACGGAATGCTCGTTTAAAGATAGACGGCCTACAAGTACGTTTATGTCTCCAGCTAAGACAACGATGTCACTCCTCGATGCAAGTCTAATGAGTTCTTGTAATTTTAAATAAAACTCATTCTTGGCAAGTTCAGAGATACAATTAGTCGGTGCATATGCAGCAACCACAAACAGGTTGCGGGATTGATTGCGAAATCGGCCTTTTTGCACGAACCCTGTAGTCTTACTACACAAAGGCGACTGTTGACTGGGATCCCGTCTAACAGTGCGACCTAAGCTCGCTCACTAAAGACGATTCCGACACCAGCTTGACCAGATACCATGGCATCGTCATCATTGGGCAGGCGTAAATAGTGTGACTTGCGTAAGTTCGAAGGGTTAGACAATCGCGTAAATGAGCTAGAGTTATTCATGCGTGTTTCCGACAAACAGCACACGACAACGAGGCTATCAAGTGTGCGAGCCAAGGCTGCCTGCTGCCCGATGCTAGCTAAAGTCCGTACATTAAACGCCGCTAATTTGAATGGTACGCGCGGGTGGAAGAACGGTCTGGAGGCATTCGAAGCAAGCAAAATATTCGAAGTGGCTGAATTTGGAAACCTCGATGAAACAGCTGTACTTCTGTGAGGGCTACCCAAAGAACCGCAAAACGGAAAAGTTATTAAAAACTTTGCATGAAGTGTGAGATCATTTAGAGCATTTTGAGCAGAAAGCGTGAGAGCACAAGATCTGATACTTTTACCTGTATATTCATAATTGCGTGGGTGCGTGATACTACTCGGTTGCCCGGGCAGAAGTCGTGGTTCGGCTTAGGGGCCTCCATTCGGAGCCTTTGGCAAAAAGCCTGAACCACAAGGCAGTGGGTTGAGACTGAGTTGGTCTGACCTCTATTTATCGACCGTTCTGGTATGAATAGCTCTGCTGACACCAAAAGACCGCTCAGATAGCTCAATGGATTTTCGACGTTACACAACCTTGCACCACGTTAGCTGCGCATGGGCAAATCGTGCAGCAATTGTGGTCTGTACGCTACGTTTCAATTGATTGGCCCACGGTAGTTGAGCTGCTGCTGAAACAGGCGGAATCTCACTACCATTTCCTGTTCTTTTTTCTTCCTCATTTCTGTCTAGGCCTGGGCAACCTGACAGTATCTTAGCCCACGTGCAGTCTCTGACTGTACGGCACTTTGCCTGGATCAGGCTTGTGCTTTCATACCATACATCATACCACGTTAGCTGTACATAAAATCTTTTCATCTCTTTTTATCCAATTATTTAAAAAATTGCCGAGCTAAGGGGTACCACGGTAGCACCTAGAACGTTGATTCATCGAAACATGGCCCATATACATTTATCGAAGATCCAAATGATGATTCAAATTTTCTTCATTTAACGACTGTAGGGCAGTGGCATTTTTGAGGGCAATGAAGTCAGCATTCCATGGGCTAGGGGCAAGCTGATGTATAACTCTCTTTTGTTTGGATAGACACATATGAGCTAAAACTTCACAATGATCACTGGAGTCAAGAGGCTGCAGATGTTTGATGCAGTGCTCATATCGAGTGAAAATGAGGTTCAGGTAGGAGGACGTTGGTATAAAGTGACGGGTCACATCTGAGACTTTGAATTATTTTTCCCTTTACTACTAAGTCCCCGAACAAAAAAGTAAGCTGAGAAGCACTTGATTTACAGCATTTAATTACCCAACCCATATTAAGCAAGTTAAATTCCCCCATGATCAAAATGTTTGGCCGCGAAATGTACTCCCAATTTAAGTTCATCCAAGCACTATCTACACATTTTCGACTATGTTAAACAAAAGAACCCTAAGTGTTCGGCCTTCAAACTGTTTGATTCTACATATCAACATTTCCCACAAAATAAGGCGGCTTCTATATTGCGCACTATCATGCCTGTCTGTTAAAAGATCGCGAAGTCGGGTGAAGTAATTAAGAATGAAAATTTCACTATCTTCAATGTCCATAGAATACCAAGATTTTGTTACAGCAAACAAAAAGAGAATGTCGGTTAATGAGAATCTCTATTTCTTCTAATTCTGTATAGACGGCAGAGAATTGCCTTGTGTAAGCCGCATCACATTCTCTTCATGAACATAGTGCAGCTCTTGACATGATCGTCATTCGCATGCACGGTTTCCATGTAACGGTGGATCGCCTTTCCGAAAGAACTAGAAAGCATCTGTTGAGTGCATGCTTAAATTACAATGCTGTGGTTGCAGCAAGGGCTGTTTCATCTCTCTTGTTCAGTTGGGTGCAGGCATTTGTCAGCCTCGCAAAAAACTTCGAGGTTTGAGCTGCAGCGGTTGCAGAATCACTCGCTGACGGCGGCTTCTCTACAATTTCCGATTACTAGCTTACTCTCCCCATTTCGGGGCCAATCCTTGAGTTCTACTGAGGTTTATAATTAAGCTCCCAAGTCTCATTTTCAACGAAAATCAGAAGTGGTAGATAAGATATTGGTCGCCATCCTTCTTCGCAGACTTACCCCGATTCGAGAGGGCACTTCTCGCAAAGAGTAAGCTGGCTTTCGACCAGGGCGCGGATGTGTAGACCAGGTCTTCGCTCTTCGACAGTTGCTAGAACACCGTCAGCTGTATCAGCGACCTAGCATTCTGGTGTTTCTGGATATTAGAGCCGCCTTTGACTCGGTTGACAGATCCGCCCTATGGAACTGCTTACTTCGCAATGGAATCCCATCTAAATACGTTGCTATCCTAAAGGACTTATACGCACACTCGATAGGGAGGGTAAGGGCGTACGATATCCTTTCAATGCCATTCAGCACTACTACGGGTGTAAGACAAACCTATTCAATCTCCCCGTTCTTGTTCAACTTCGCCATCGAGGACGTCCTCCGAAGTGCTCTCATTAGTTTCTCAACGGGTGGCGTTGAGCTTCTACCAGGTCGGCGGGTTATGGACCTGGATTATGCTGACATTCCTTACTAGGCGAAAACCCAACATATATCCAACAAGCCTTGGATATGATGGCAATGGAGGCATCTAAGTATGGGCTCTTCTTCTCGCCAAACAAGAGTAAAGTGCTCCTTTAGGACTGGTCTGGTGAACTGCCAAATTTTGTTATAAATGATCTGATTCCTGAGCATGTTGAGCAGTTCAAATACCTAGGAAGTCTGGTGGTTGCTGGGGGTCGGATAGAGAAGGAAATCACGTCTAGAATTGGAAAGACAAGACTGACATTCACTAATCTTAAGTGCCTCTGGAAGAGACGTGATTTGAGCTTGGGTATTAAAGGAAGGATATATTCCACCTCGGTAAGGATATATATACACCGATGCTAGAGAAGTGCGTTCAGGATTCCAGCCTGGTACTGTATACTTCGCTTAAGGCTGTGCCTTCGTGAACCAACCAAAGGAGAAAACCGAAACAAGTCATCGAATTTGAGACAGCTTGATCCTTTTATAACTTTGAAGGTGTCTAAAAGATCCCCTAAGTTATACAATACAATACAATTATATTTAGAGCAGAAGGAGTACAAAAGTTCCATTTAAGCTCTTTCTTGAACCGGCATAACTACCAACGCCTCGGGTATCCTGGGAGGTGGATTCGTTTCTCAAAGCAGTCATCTTTGGCGAACCAGAGAAATTGATCGGTGCTGTTCTTGAACAGAGATAGACTTGGCGCTTCAACAACCTTGGCCGGAAGTGAGTTCCAAGTTCCGACAACACGTTGTGAAAATCTGTACCAGTGCGACAGACGATTCATCCGGTGGACGAGCAACCGAAATTTGTGGCCCTTTGTTCGATGGTCAGAGATAACTACAAAAAGCGATCTGAGGCCAGGAAGCTCGTTCCGGCAAACAATCCGATAGAGGAGTATCATGTCACCACGAACCCTGCGGTAGGCTAGTGAGAAAATATTCAATTTCAGACATCGCTCTGCGTATGGTAGCTTGCAGATACTGGTGCAGAATCTCGTCGCAAGTCGTTGAACTTTTTCTAGAAGTCGCTCTTCGGATGCGGTGCAGGGAAACGCCGCTACAACACCGTATTCTAGGAGTGGTCGAACGTAAGTGCTAAAAAGTATTTTTGTCATAGGAATAGACCAATCAGCAAACGTTCTTCTTAGGGCCCACAAGCATCGCAAGGCCTTTGATCGTGCTTGAGCAGTGTTTGCTGCGGTCTTCAAGCTGGAAGTCACAATCGTGCCTAGATCTCTGGTCTCCGTACAGCTCTCAATATTCATGTCATCGATGTAATAATCAAAGGGGTCCAGAACGCCTACCGTCAAGTGTTTCGTTTTGGTAGCATTCAGCGGAAGATCGTTGACTGATGCCCATTTGCTGATGGCGTCTATATCCTTTTGCAGTATTTCACGGTCAGTTGATGAAGCAACTACGCGCCATATTTTCAGATCGTCTGCAAACATCAAGCAAGTTGATTGCAGACTACGTGTTATGTCATTCACATAAAGAATGAATAAGAGAGGGCCTAAAACCGACCCTTGTGGTACACCACTGCTGACAGGCCTCCAACGAGAAAGTGACACGTTGATTTTCACAGCCCATTGCCGATCTGCGATAAAACTATGAAGCCATTTCAAAAGCGAGCCTCCAAGCCCATATGCTCTCAATCGATGCAGCAGCTTCCGGTGATTGACTTTATCAAAAGCTTTCGAAAAGTCGAAGAATATCACATCGACAGATATCTTATTGTCATTTGCATCAGCCCAAGCCTCTCTTGTGATTAGGAGGTTGATTAAGCAAGACCTACCCTTGATAAATCCATGCTGTGTAGGAGAAAGTACGTCGCGATGGTATATATAATTTTCAATGCAGCGTTTCACCAGCTTCTCAATGATCTTCAACAGAACAGAAGTAAGGCATATTGGTCTGTAGTTACTAGGCTTGTGCTTGTCACCGTTTATGAAACGGCTTAACGACACCATATTTGCATTCGATAGGTAGTTCGCCCTCCGAAAATGACTTTTGGTAGACACAAGCCAGGGGCCGAGCAATTATTGGAGCCAGGTGTTTCAGTATAACTGGGTGGATTCCATCCCATCCATGAGACTTGGTTGGATCGAGTTCTCTGAGTAGTTTGTACACAGCATCGGAATTAAATGTGACAGTGTCAAGCATAGCATTGTCGGCTGCGTTCATATGCGGGAGGTCGGGCTGCTCTCCAGAGAAGTATGATGCGAAGAATTCTGACATAGTTTCGACTCTTGATGAATCTGTGGTGAGGATGTGGCCGTTGTTATCCGATAAGAATGAAATGTCGTCTTTCCTTATCAAACGTTTGTTTACATAAACGTACAGTCTTTGGGTTGAGACGAAGAATTTTCGATTAATGATCTCACAAAGGTTCGACGCTTGTCTCTTTTAACTTTCGTTACAGCATTACGAATTGATTTGTAAGCTTCATAATTATCCGCAGTGGGTTCCAATTTGAAGATACACCACAACCTCTTTCTATGACGCATCATTCTTTGTAGACATTTATCGAACCATGGAGGACCACGAGAGCTGCTAGGGTGTTTCTTCATCGGAACATGAGCTGCATACAATTCCCGTAGGTTGTCGTAGAATTTTCTGCAGGCTAGGTGAAGATTCAAATTCTCTACATCTCACGACTGCTGGCTAGCGGCGGTTATAAGAACATTGAAGTCAGTCTTCCACGGGTTAGGGATGCGCTGATTCCTGAACGTTTTTTGTTTGGGAAGACATGTGTATGCTAGGATTACCGCGTGGTTACTGGAATCGAGAGGCTGCAAATGTTCGATGTTAGATATGCAGTTCTCGTGCCGTGTGAAAATCAGGTCCAGGCACGAGGATGATGAAATACCATAACGGGTCGCATCGGAAACATGCTGAATTAATTTTTCTTGTACTAAAAAGTCGAGAAACGATAACGAGAGCCTGGAGGCCCATGGCTTACAGCATAACATTGACCAGTCGATGTCAGGCAAATTAAAGTCGCCCATGATGAATATCCTCGGTTTTGAAGTGTATTGTCGAATCAAATTCAGCCAAGTTGAATCCTCAAAAGCGATAAAAGTCCTAATGCGAATAGATAAGATTCACAGTTGGTGTGCGCTAATCCCTCGATCATGCGAATGGTTAGCTTCTGTACCTTTTCTACAAGCACTATATCCTGGTAATACGGCCTCCGAGTGTAGATAGTGTTTCATAAATCCATTTTGAGTTTTTTACTGTTACTGATGCAGAGAATAGAAAACATGATGCAGTAGCGTACATCAGATTATTTGTAAATTACCAGATTGCAATAAGTTGGCTAAAAATAGAAATAATTTTAAAAATATAAAAAAAAATTGAAGCCGCACAGAAATTCAAATAATCCGCACAAATTCATTTAAGTTCAAGTTCAAATTCAAGTTGCACAGGGCTGGAGGTGGTTGAAAGCCAATCACGCGCTCAGATTTCCTTCGACGGTATGCGGTTGAGCACCCAACACTTCGATATCGAGTATATAGTTCGTAATTTTCACACGTTCTTGTTTCCGAATATCTGGAAAGTAAGGTAGCCAATAGTCAATAGTCAATAGTGTATTGGGGAAATGAAAGCTACAAGCTTAATAGAATAACCACAGGATAGTTAACACATTGGGTCGGTAAAAATGTCCACAGTACAGAGAGGAGAAAAGTAATTTTTATTGAGTGGGGAGTAAACGCTGTGGAGAGAGAAAAAATGGTGCAATATCGCAAAGATCATAATAGCAAAATTATGACTAAAAATAGCGTTTCTCTTCACCAGCACCATGAGAGATCAGCTATTCAGGGAACAATGCAATAATATGCGTGAACAATGTATGGTGTATGAAATCACTAGCCTAGTTGAGGCAAAGTGAAACACAGTCATATACTGCATGTGGGCTAATTTGCTGTCAGGTTGACCAGGCCTAGAACGATATGTTAAAAAATGTAAAAATACGTTTTTTTGTTTTATTAGACAATGTGCGGAAATATGATAGATCATTTACCGTCCAATTCCCTTCTAAAGCTCAACACATTTTGGAGGCTCACTATACAATCTGTTTGCTTGTTCCAGAAGCTGACCACGCGGTTGCTGAAAAAGTGCTCATGTGCCAGCAACCTGGGCCTACCCTTATGAAGTTTCATAGAATTACCCCTAGTAGCTGCTTTAGGGGCAATTTTAAGGATTTCAGTATTATTATTACCCGTAAGACCCTTTAGAATCTTGAAGGCTTCTATCAGGTCACCTCGCAGCCGCCGTCTCTTTAGTGAGAACAAACCGAGATCCTTGAGTCCAGCCTCATATGTTCGAACTGTAAGTTTTACCCGTTTTACCTGTTAAGTTCAGTTAAGTTTAGTTGAACAGGACATTTAGTGACTAACGAACAAATCGAGCGTCCAGAATTTCTTTCGGTGGAAAGCTGCAGAGAAGCAACCAACACTGCCAAAACGTTTTTTCATATTTGGGTGTTGGAATTCTTCGACGATCGCGACGGCAAAAGATTATCCTTGTTGAATTTAAGAAGCACATCGTTATCAATCATGCTGGAAAATAAAGCAATTTATCTGCACCAGTACGGTGAGAGGTAAGTTAAAGAACAGTTGTGTAAAAAAACAAAATTCTAGCATTTGCTTTATTTACCAGATAACGCTCGAAATGGTGAACAACATAAACTCTCTTTGCAATTAATGGGAGTATACAGAAAATAGCTTACCCAGTTCCTGTCCAAACCATACTTCAAACTCGCGACTAAACTGCAGTATATAATTTCTACTGGAAGCCGGTTCAAGAAATTTACGATTTCGATGCTGAAAACCTATTTCAGTGACTCTAGTCTGCATCGCTCCTTAGCAAGTTTAATGAATGCCAGCGGGTGCACAGCTCTGGGCTTAAGGCAAAGAGTCGTTAATTATAACACTGCCCACACTTTGAGGTTCTCGTAGGTTTTAGTTAAGTCTTCTTTTAGAAGTGAGAAAAGATCTAGGGACTTCAACTGTGTAGCGTAAATTTTCCCTCGCTGACTCCCAATCATGCGTGTTGCGAGACGCTTTACGCTTTCGAGTCAAACGATATCCTTCTTGTCGTATTGTATTTGTATTTGTATTTGAATAATTATTCCTTAGACGAACGCTGAACGCTACTGGTAACATTGATAAGGCAGTCGCTTTAAACAGGTCGGTATCAGCTACTTTTCTGTTCTCTATATTCAAAGCTCCATTGCTTTTCCTAGTTTTGCCATTCGATTGTGCGTAGCTATAAAATATTTTGATGTAGTTTTTGGCATCCCTAGCTAAAGATAACTCAAAATCCTGCTGAGGCTAACTATGTTATTTAACGAAGTGTTCCTGGCGGTTTTGTAGCTGGCTTAATAATCAGCAGTGAAGGATAGCTTGTATTACAGCCATAGGCTATCCCAATTACGGTCAACTTTGATGTATTTCAAAGATATAAAAGGTCTTATTTTCTATTTTTTCGCATTCTTCACATATGACAGATGGTGAAATTCTTAAGCGAGCCTCGTCACTGACTTTCCTTTAACGATGTATTCATCAGAAGAGGATGTATCAGAGTCTGTTGAATCGCGAGGTGAAACTATTTATTAACCATAATTTTTCCATATTATTCATCTTGTGGATGGAAATCAGAAAGAATACAATCCCGTTTGAGCTTCTTCACAGTAATAAACATGGGTGACTTCTGCTGATAAGGCAAGCCCTGAGAGTAGAGTACCATCACTACATCACTTTTGAAACCTTTTCCATACGTCTCAATAAATACTGATCCAACGCGGTCTTCAATTGCTGTTCTGATGGGAGAGACAGGAGCTCATTCGGTAGCGAGTTCTAAATGTTCACCACACGCGTGGGTAGTGTTCGCATTACTCAGTTCGAACCTTCTAGGTTTCTGCAATTCAAGGTGAGGTCCACGAGTCCTCGATTCACCTACTAATGGAAAAAACGGAGAAAATCGTTACCATATTGATCGAGAAGGATTTAGCGTGTTAGGAGATAAAATATTCCACTTCGCAGTTATATAGGGGTAAGGTTTCCGTAAGAACCGTCTATCCTCGTGCGCGAGGGGGCGCACAACATGAACCATCTTAGTCTCCTCTTTTGTACCCTATCCAAGGCGTCACGTTCGCCATTAGAGTGAGGAAATGCAACGGGTAGCCCATATTCTAACAGAGGATGGACGTGCGCTGAGCGGAACTTCCGAAACATCTGTGAAGCAATGACCGCAACTGAACGCAGAATGTCCCAGCGCATCCTGGTAACGCTACCTTTTCTCCAGCAAATGTCTGTTTTTGACTTTATGGAATCCCTAAGCAGAATGCCTAAGTCGTTTTCGAATGTGATCGTTCTAATACGCTTGCTTCCAATAAAATATTCCCATTTGTGTCACTCGATATTATGCGCATGAATAATGAATTGGCATCATTTATAGTCAGTGACCAGCGATTTGTCCAGCTGACAAAGTCATTAGTTACAGTTGCTCGTGGCGATTGCTGGAACTGACAGAGGCCCTCAATTTCTGATCATCCGCGAATAAATGACAATCAATGGCTACCTCGGCTCAAAATTGAACCAAGACCTGAATGCTCTACTTCAATGAAGTATTCGAAACGGTCTTGAGTTCTCCACCAATAAATCAACTTTCCTAAATTTCAACTGTATCATACCAAAAGATTCGATCATCCTAAATAATACACCACTACAACCAACACAATAAGTACGTGATTTAGGTTATCGATATTCTGGATCACTTACATTTCATGAACAAATTTGCTACTTAATTTCTAAAACAAAAAAGAATATAGGTTTACTTCATAGATTCATCTCTCTGCCCCAATGCAAGCTGGAACTTTACAAGTTACATACACTACCTTTATTAGATTACTGCAACATTATATCTTGTAACATTACTCGGTCTGATAGCTATGCTTTAGAAGGCATCCAACGTTCTTCCACACGATCCATTACCACCAGTTCGGATAAGCATTTATATAAGGAAAGATGTCAGATCCTAGGATTGGAACCATTATGGTTTCGAAGAATAAAACAAAATCTTATACTCTTTTACAGAATATTGAAGAAAGATATGATCGACATTGATTTACAATTAGATTTCAAAAACTCTGAAGTATATAATCTTCGACACAAAAACAAAATATGTATACCGAAAATCCACAATCGTATACGAAAAGATTCCTTTATTTATAAATATTCTCGTTTATGGAATTTACTTCCTAATAATATAAGATTGAGCACTTCACAAACTGAATTCAAAAAGCAACTCAACTCTTTTTTATCTCCGAAAAAATTAGGTAAGCTATTTCTAATTAATACAACTATAGATAATTTATACCTATACGGCATAAAAGGCTTTTAATATTTTTTTAGCAATAAAAATTTTAAAGTGACATATAACTTTTTTCTTGAGAATTTACTTTTCAGAATTGTTGAAATTCAACAAAATACACTCTCGCAATTCTTGAAAGGGCGATGCAACTCATACCTCCGTAACCCGATGAAGTGAATTCCTTATACAATTATCTGCGTTTAAAGTTGCATTTGGAACATCATACATGGATAAACATTGCGGTCCAGACCTACCCAAACTGTAATTAACCCATTTTAAACAATTACTGTCGTATTCGTTGAAAACATGAACCTTTATCATTTATTTTTCCGATATTCTATCAACTTTATGTTTTAAACAAGCTACCATGTGTACAAATGTTATCAAACTATTTTTTACGGTTGTTGACACAAAAAAATTTTTATTTATGTTTGACCTTAACATTTGTATAATTACCGTTTTATTTGATGTACTTATTCATGAAAACAAATGATCATGCATGGCATGACTTGGTGTATCCAAGAATATACATTATTATTATTATTATTAGTTACAGTTGCTCTTGGCGATTGCTGGAACTGACAGAGGCCCTCAATTTCTGATCATCCGCGAATAAATGACAATCAACGGCTACCTCGGCTGAAATTTCGATCATGATAATTTTGAATTACGACTTGCCAAGAAAAGATTCCTGTCGCACACCTGAGCTCGCTCTTATCTCTAAAGGTTAAACGTCATACACCTCTACACAGTTTGACAACCCTTAAATGAACGCCTGGATCAACTAAAAAATACACCATTTTAGTCGGCTTGATGAATAATCGGCGGTATGACACACGATGAAACGCCTTACTGAAGTCTTGAAGAACAAAATCAACCGCTCGACCAGAATCAGTCAAGGCACAAAAGCATTCATTCGTCAGGAGCAACACATTGATGCATGACTGATGTTCGATAAATCAATGTTGTTTTCGATATCAACGCCTACACCCTAAATGAAATTTCTCTATTTTGCCCTAGATAAACTTCAGAAATTTTCTGATAGCAAGAATATTTGGGACAGCCTGTAATTTGCAAGACAACTATGGTCAGCACCCCTAAATTTAAGTTGTTTTAATATCATGTTTTCATTCTAAATAATCGTAAACAATTTTATTTTATTTTCGGATATTTAAGTCATGCCAATCATGATCAAAAATGGCCTAAATATTTCAAAAATTCAAATTGTAGTATATAGCATTGGAATAAGTATTCAAGATCATTTCTTCAGCGGAATTTTACTTTCAACAATAATAGAGGTAAACAGTATTTACATATTGATTCCCGTAAGTGATCTGTTATTATACTAGAAAAATACTGGCAAAGTGAGAAGAAAAATCAAAGAATGTTCCATAAATCACTGAAGTTTAACGGATAATGTTAATCGTTGTGTGTGTGCGATTGAACTGCATGCGAAATGAGGTTTTATACTTCATGGTCATGAGTTTGAACGCTGTCTACATGAGTTTGGGCTCATGCGATTGACCAGGTTGGTCGTACCAACCTTATCCACTGGCGGCATACAAGCGCAACGTTTAAACATTTTTACACTGTTTTAAGCAGATGCGGATACTGATCTTTCTGCCCCTACCTGATGAATGAATACAGCACAAAAGCGGTCGTACGGTTTAGTAGACTGATCAATAGAATGACGTCCTCAAAAGTGTAGGAGACAACGCACAGGTGATTGAAGATTTACCGTGGTAGCCAAAATGTGCATGAAGGTACAGCGGAGCGATCACGGAACACGAGTCAACGAAAATTATGTCAAGGTCAATTGTTGTTAGGAAGAGTAAAACAAAGTTGTTACAGGTTGTGTTTGTGATGGAAATACATGCTAATGGGCTTTTTAATATATATTTCTATTGTTCGCGCATTTTCCTAATTTTTTCCTAAATCACACCACCGCTGAATCTCCCCTGCGGTTTGCACAAGCTCCTAGCTTTTTATACCGTTATAAATAATTGAGTTCTTGAACTATTGACATTACAGATGGCCGAAAACACGATCGTGTGAACCATACGACCTGTGCACACAATACCAAAGAGACAGTTGCTCAAGCGCATACCATCGAAGAAAATATGGTTTCGTGATTTGCTTTTAGTCACTTCCAGCACTGTGCTGCGGCCTAACGACTGGTTTAGCGACAACCCAACTAGAAGTCGGTGACGAAACTACCAGAATAGCTGCTACTCAGAAAGAGAACGATCTCGGTATTACCACAACAGAAGATTTTCAATGGGCTACTCAATGTGACGAAGCTGCAAGCAAGGCTCGCAGAGAATTGTTCAGACTTCGCTCAGCGTTATCTTGCCGAAAAACTTCAATCTTCATTCACTTATACCAAGTAGTCTTGCGGCCTCATTCGGAATACTGCGTTCAATCCTGGGCACCGTACTTCAAAATAGATATCGCATATCTCGAAAAGGTCCAGCGCCTTACGACTAGGATGGTTGAAGGTCAGACAGGTAAAACCTATGAGGCTAGACTCAAGGACCTCGATCTGTTCGCAGTAAAGAGACGGCGGCTGCGAGGTAACTTGATAGAAGCCTTCAGGATTCTAAAGGGTCTTACGGGTGATAATATTACTGAAATCCTTAAAGCAACTACAAGGGGTAATTCTATGAAACTTTCTAAGAGTAGGCCCAGGTTGCTGGTACGTGAGCACTTTTTCAGCAACCGTGTGGTCAACCTATAGAAAAAGTTCCAGATTATATAGTAAACCTCCCAAATGTGCTAAGCTATGAAAGGACATTAGACGCTAAATGGCCTACCTTATTTCCCAATATTGTCTAACAAAAAACTTATAAAAAACTTAAAAACTAATTGTAACATTTTTAATTTCATATCTGCCTAGACATGGGCAACGTGAGAGCATCTTAGCCCACATGCAGTCTATGACTGTGTTTCAATTTGCCTCTACTAGGCTAGTTATTGAATAATCATACATTGTTCACGCATATTACTGCATTCTTTCCTGAGTAGATGACCTTTCACCGTGCCGATGAAGAAAACACCTACCTGTCGCCATCTAGTTAATTAGCCGTTGCTGAACTCTGCTCAGCACGGCTTCCTTAAAGGGGGTCGTGCCTAACAAACCTCTTATGTTTTCGTAACAAGGTCACCATGAGGCTAGATAAAGGCCAATGTAGCGACCAAATCGTCACTGGGGAATAGTTTCTGTCACGGAAACTAGTTGCCTGCTACAAGCCACGAGATTCTTAAACCGGGAGTGACGAGCGTTTACGAATCGATCCCAAATCAGACAATACGTCAATTTACGCTGTACTATATTGACAAAGACGATTAAAAAGCAAAATATAACAAACCTCAACGGTAATGGAATACAGGTTTCAATGCAAACCCAACGTGTCCAATAAACGGGAGTCAAACAGCTCAGTTGAGAGCACAAAAAATTACCGTTTTCCAATAACGGTAAACACGGGTAACGGGCAAATCAAAATGTGCGGAAGCCGAAGTGCAGTTAAACAAAGGAACAATGTTCGGGAAAGAAAACTCTCACAGATTGAACATTTAGTTTAAATGTTATTTTTAATTTGAAGAACAAACAAAAAATATCACGGGAAAATTATGACACAAAAAACTTGATGAGGAACACGGGTGCTTGGTTGGAAACAAATTTATCCAGTTCGTTTGATCTTGCTTGACCGAAAGAGGAATTATCGAGACATCAACGTGGATTCATACACCGCTCACCACAATTTCTTCGAATCTGAAATGCAAGTTGAGACACAAACACCGAACTGCGGGCTTCTCCTCTACCTGGCTACCAGACCCGTGTACCTGCGCGACGAATGACAGCAACTCGATGATCAAATGTTTGGTGGTATCTCTGGAGTTGGCAGACCCGCCTCCCACCGATAACATTTGCCTTCAGTGTAATCAACGTTCGTCTTCGCATTCAACTGGCAGACTGAATGCCCGGTGGTACTTCTGGAGTCAACAGATCCGAAAACCCGCCTCCCACCTTAAGCATCAGCCCCCGGGCCGACACCCAGGTACAGTAGAATAAAGCAAGTAACTTTATTTAGTAGCGAGTCACACACGCCACGTTGCATCACCATCACTGGATACCTGTGACTTTTTATAGGGAAAACGTTTGCTGCACAAAAACCCACCACGTCCTCCTGTTCTGCCAGCGCCCTACAATAAGCTTATGCATTATATCCTACCCGAACGAGCCTTATGTATTGCATCCTCAAACAGCGATATTTTGCGCAATCTAAACAAGTCTAAATTACAAAATATTGTATCCGGGTTTCCAAACATAAATGGTTCATCAGGTATACAACCGAAAGTTTTACGCCAATCATGCTGACCATACGTCGCCCCAATTAAAGCTGATTCAGTGTCATGTGATCCAGGCCTACTTTTCATTTGGGCTGATTTGGTGTCAGGTGAGCCAGGCATGCTCTCCATCTCATCCGTATTAGTGTCGGGAAATTCAGTCACAAAATGCAACTGAGCTAGTTCAGTGTCAGGTAACTCAGCTTCCTGATCACTATCCACAACACAAAGTTCAATATCCTTCAACATTACACCAATAGAAAAAATTTCTCGACAATTGGCGAGGCTAACAGGCCTTGCTGTTGTATGCGGTTGTCCGAAGAGGTCGCTCAGGATTGATCTCGCCCGCTTATACGCACGTTCAGGAGGCAGCATGACACACTCTTCAATGGCTTCTTTTGCTATACCTCGGCAATAATTTAGCAAATATAGGAACCTCTGTCCATCATCACGAGTTCTAGACTCCACATAGGTCTCGAACTAACGACAAAATTTCCAGTAGGTGCTAGCTGAACCATCAAAAGATATCAATTCTATCTTCGGGAGGTCAGATCTTGGTAAACCACCGGGGGTTTCATTACTAAGAGAATCTTCTACCTCCGAACTAGGGTAGTCAGCTACTTCTGCCTATTGAGGTCCACAATACGTAAGATGACTTGCAACCTTTTGGTTGGTATCAATATCTTGTAACTGTGACTCTGCATTATCGGATGCAGAAGCAGCAATCTCAGCCATTTCAACCTCGTACACCGCCTAAAGCAAATTATGCTGCATCTCGAGAGCTCCACGTTCCTGCGACAGTTTTAGGAGTTCCAAGCGCATCTTATCCCTCCGAACAAGGATGTTTGATTCTATATTTGAAACCCTTAGGCTACCTCGAGAGCCCTCAACAGAACAATGAATGCGCTCACCTGCGGCGCCTTCCGTTCCAATATCGACCAACCGTTGGGACGATTTGATCTTTTCGACAAAACTGCGGGTAACAGACATATTGACGTCGGCGAATTCGACGTTGAGTACTGTACCGACCAAATCGTCACTGGGGAATAGTTTCTGTCACGGAAACTAGTTGCCTGCTACAAGCCACGAGATTCTTAAACCGGGAGTGACGAGCGTTTACGAATCGATCCCAAATCAGAACAATACGTCAATTTACGCTGTACTATATTGACAAAGACGATTAAAAAGCAAAATATAACAAACCTCAACGGTAATGGAATACAGGTTTCAATGCAAACCCAACGTGTCCAATAAACGGGAGTCAAACAGCTCAGTTGAGAGCACAAAAAATTACCGTTTTCCAATAACGGTAAACACGGGTAACGGGCAAATCAAAATGTGCGGAAGCCGAAGTGCAGTTAAACAAAGGAACAATGTTCGGGAAAGAAAACTCTCACAGATTGAACATTTAGTTTAAATGTTATTTTTAATTTGAAGAACAAACAAAAATTATCACGGGAAAATTATGACACAAAAAACTTGATGAGGAACACGGGTGTATGGTTGGAAACAAATTTCTCCAGTTCGTTTGATCTTGCTTGACCGAAAGAGGAATTTTGAAGACATCAACGCGGATTCATACAGCCAACAAGTTGAAGTTTTTTACTTGGACTTTTGCAAGGCCTTTGATTCGGTAAACCACAGATTGCTTGCAGACAATCTTGGTAATATGGGTGTTGATGGTCTTCTGAAGAAATGGATAATAGGCTTCGTATGCAATAGATTTTTTCGTGTCAGGTTAGGCAATATGTATTCGTCGGAAGTAAAAGTTGCTAGTGGAGTCCCACAGGGTTCCGTACTCGGACCGCTACTTTTCCTCATTTTCATCGATGATTTGGCAGCGTCCCTGCTATATTTATGCAGATGATGTCAAGATTATCGGATCACTGGATTAACAGGATCTTCTTGAGGATATAGAAAAGGTCATTAAGTGGTCTTCTTCATGGGATCTACCAGTTAACTTCACTAAAAGCTATCTCTTATCTAAAGTCATTGAGAAGCTAGAGGTTGCTGGTCCAGATGGTTAACTTGAGATAAATGGGGTGCTGAAAGTTCGTGACTTAGGTATAGAAGTTTCAGGTGACTTTGAATGAATGATCAATGCGCAGCTGCTGCACAACGCGCTAGGAGAGAGCTTTTTCGCCTTCGATCAGTTTTATCCTGCAGGTCCCCACAGCTTTTCATACCATTATACAAAGCGGTCGTGAGACCACATCTCGAGTATTGCGTTCAAGTATGGTCACCTTATTTGAAAAAAGATATTGCCATGATGGAAGGTTTCAACGTTTAGCTACTCGTATGATTGTAGGGCAATCGGGTAGGTCGTATGAGGAACGATTGCTGAATCTAGGGCTCTTCTCACTAAAAAGGAGTAGGCTACGTGGGGACCTGATTAAAACCTTCAAAATCATGTTAGGTTTCAGTACTATTAATCTGTAGCGGATCAGCCAAGCGTTACGTTAATGAGAATTGTTATAAGTGTTGTGAATTATTATAAGCGTATGAAATTATGTATAAATATATAATTATATTTATGCAAGAGAAGAATACACTATGTCAACAACAGACTTACTAAATCCTTGTGTGATCCACTCGGATTATTGCTAACAATGTATTTGACCCGTGTTATTTCTTCAGCGTGATAATTGCTCGTCGTAGATGGAACAAACAGTGAATTACCGAAAAGGGAAGAAATATTTTGGGTCAGTAATCTGAAACAATTAATTAGTGGTTCGGCACCAGGTAAGTTATCAGACGTTCACGCTGTAGGAAGCGCAAGTGTGTGTTCAGTTGATTTAAACAAAACGACACACGGCATCATGATGGAAAACGTTTATGGAAATAAACTTACTCTTGGAATTATTAGGAATTATATCAATTGGGAATAATTCCTACATAACTCCCCTCCTAGAGCGGTGGCTGTTCAGCCATGCTCGACATCCATCTACGGTGTGTACCGACGGGGTCTTGCCACGGTACGGCCAGTGCGTGTGCGTGGGGTGTCCGTGTCGTCGGTTTTCACCGCTGTCCGTGAATGCAACGGGGTTTCCATCATGGGTTGTGTTGCTGGCGTGGACGGGGGTGAAATGCTCAAGTCCTCGCGCATGGGCTGCGTATCTGGAGTCGACAAAAGGGAAGACGAGAGAAAAGAAACAAAGGGGACTGGCTGTGAAGGGATTGTCACAGTCGTAGGGGGTCCTCGGTCAGTATTCGATTCCATGTACGCGGGATTCAATTGGTCGATGCTGACTGAATTCGGGCAGCCGTTGCGTTCAATGACGAAGTACTTGGCACTGCGTGAGATGACTTTGAATGGGCCATCGTATGGTGCTTCAAGGGGCCGTTTTACACGATCTACGCGCGTGAATACGTACGGGCACGACAGAAGATAATTGTCGACGTGACTTGTACGAGAAGTTACACGGGTAGGCGGAGCACGTATTTCTCGCATGAAGGCTCGGAGCCGGGAGACATACGGAGCCGTTTCAATCGCCGTCAGGGGTGTGGAGTCGGTCAGCAGTTCGGCAGGGAGTCGCAGAGTTGTTACGTAAACCATATCGGCTGATGTGCAACCGATGTCCTCTTTTGCGGTATTGCTAATGATGAGCAGAACCAGTGGCAGTTTGTCAACCCAGGATGCGCTGGATTCGGTGGCGACGAGCGCAGCCTTCAATTGACGATGGAATCGTTCAATGAGGCCGTTCGCGGCTGGATGGTAAGCCGTCGTCCGAAAATGTTCGCATCCCAGTAGACGATTTAGTTCTGCGAAGAGGTGGGACGTGAAGTGGACTTGACTCTGTGTTGCCTTCATTATTTCCCGATTTTTATCCCTAAGGGAATAGTTGATATGATCCTCATGCTCTCTTTGGAACGCACTAATGTTTCTCCTCACCTATTGGTGAGGGGAGTTTTTCTTTTGCATTCCGGATTACTCTAATACCAGAAGATATTTGTGAAGATATTGTTTGAAGTGGTGGACGCTCTTCTGTGGCATACCACCGAAAGAAATCTGGACGCTCGATTGGCTCGTTAGCCACATACAGTCCTGTGCAAACTGAACTGAACTGAACTACCTTACTTTCCAGATATCCGGAAACAAGAACGTGTGAAACACACGACCTGTATACTCAATATCGAAGTGCCGGGTGCTTAACCGCATACAGTTGAAGAAAATTTGGGTGCGTCATTGGCCTTTAGCCACCTTAAGCCCTGTGCAACTTAAACTAGCTTTTGTTATTCAGCTTAGTTTGATTTTCCAAGGTCGCCCAGGGTAGAATGAAAACTGTTTCGCGACCTTTTGTTTGCCAGCTGCTTCATTTGTGATTTTTCTTTTAATCTTAGGGTATTTCGATTTTTGAATGAAAACCAAAAATATTCAACTGTTGATGGATTTCACACTTAATAAATTGTCTATTTCATGTCAAAAAATTTGCATATCCCGTCAACCGAGTAAAAATTCACAATCATTCAGCTCAGAACCGGATTAGGAAAGAGCTCCACCGAATTTGTTTTGGAAAAATTCGCAAACTTCTTGAGCGTATTCAAAAATGTTCATCGACTTGAGCGATTAGCAATACTAATTTTTCCTCGCTGCTCAATATTTCATTTCGACTAGGGAAATAACGAACAGATGGAAAGTGTTTTATTGTCTGCACATTAGCTGCGACATAAAGCTTCGCCCTCTCGTATCCATCCCGATATACCCTGGATAGAACGCGCAAAAAATCGTCCTCCTAATGTGCAACAAGACACTCCTAGAGCCATCATTGTTCATGGAGTACCAGAATGTGACAGCGAAAATGAAACCGAACGTAAAGAACACGATCAAGCCCAATGGCGTTTTCTTTATCAGCATATGAATTGCGAACCAGTCACAACAGTGTCCCTATACCGACTCCCTCGTCCAACCACTTACAATGGAAATTCGCCGCGACTGCTGAAAGTTTGTTTCCTGAGCTCTGAGATGTTGCCTACCGTCCCAAATGCCTGGCGTTATGCTCGTAAAACAGCACCACCGAGTGTCCGAATTTTTCCAGACCAACCTCGTCGAACTCCAGTCACCATCATGGCTGACAGCGCAACGCAAAATCCTGTTACACTAAGCGAAATGTGCTCCCACAACCCTACGCTGGCTACTCCTATCTGATGAGATGATAAGTGATCTTACATCGAATAACTCCTCTGATATTATGCAAAAAATTGATTTAGCCGGCCCTATTCTGGCCGGCCATAACGCTATGTCTGGACTTATTCACCGCAAATACCTAAACTGTGCTTATACAAACACTCAAGGTCTGTTGAGCAAACTCAATGAACTAACGTTCCATGTTTCCACCTGTCCTTATGATATCATTGCACTAACTGAAACTTGGTTGAATGAACGCCACCTTGACAATGAAATCCATATCCCGAACATGAACGTTTTTCGATCCGATAGACCATCGCCTGGCGGTGGCGTAGCCCTTTACGTCAATTCCTCTATTCACTGTACTGAACTTTTTACTTATGTCATGCAATCCTCTGATACTTTAAGTTGCACTTTACAGCTTTCCAGTTTTAAATCAATCATAGTTGTAGCTACCGTATTTTTCGGACTATAAGGCGCACATAAAAACACTAAATTTTACGAAAAAATCGGCAGTGAGCCTTATATTTTGGCGCGCCTTATGTATGAATAGTGTATGTTCATACATAAGGCGCACCAGAATATAAGGCTCACTGCCGATTTTTCGTAAAAATACGGTATTTATCGCCCCCGAGTAATTCTAACCCAGACGATGAACAATTGCTAAGTTACCTAAATCGTGTACTCCTTCAGAGACACACACGCATGTTCTCATCATGGGGGACTTTAATCTTCAAAATTTGTTCAATCTTCCTTATCCAGATGGTCATTTCTGTTCAAAGTTACTAGATCTGTTCCACACACACCCATTGTTCAACCATTCCACTGAACCCACCCGTTTCCGTTCTAATGATACGCCATCTTTACTGGATCTTATTTTGACAGACGATGAACTGATGATTGAATATGTCGAACGTCGTGCACCGCTTGGGCGCAGTGATCATGTATTCTTACATTTCCAGCTAGTCTACTGGGCTGACAAGATTGCAGATAGCTCAGTGTTCACACGGAGGTGGACCGACTACAACAGGTTAAACACTCTTATTCTGAATCAGGACTGGCATTTCAGTACCGACCTATCAGCTGACGATGCATGGTTGAGTTTTTCCTCCCGACTACTACAACTAACTGCTTCATGCACGGTAACTAAAGCTGTTCCACTACGGAAGCACAGGAGAACTCCACTACGTAGCCGCACTCGAAAAGTCATTAGCGAACGGAATAGAGAATGGACCATTTATGTCCACTCCCCTTCCTATCGACAATGAGAACGCTATCGAATGTATCGAAGCCAATCCACGGCTCTCATCCGCGAAGATCGTTTGAACCACCAGTACAAACTTTCTTGTGCCTTTGCTGATAACCCAAAACGGCTCTTCAGCTTTGTCAATCGTTTACGTCATGTCAAACCTGGCATTACAACTTTAGAAACACCGTTGGGCCCTACCCAGACAGCCAGTGAAGCAGCAGAAGCACTACGGCTTTACTATGCCTCGATTTTTGAGCCCTCCAGTACATCGGTTTCCGTACCTGTCCACCAAACCCCATCACTTTTCGAACTTTCAGGCATCACTTTTACACCTGCCGCTATTTCCAGCAAGCTCATATCCCTGCGCCCTTCTAGTTCTGCTGGTCCTGATACAATTCACCCTAGAGTTATGCGCGAATGTGCTGCTTCTTTATGCTACCCTTCGACGGACCTTTTTCAGCATCTTTTTTCTCTTGGTTGTGTTCCCGTCCAGTGGAGGTGTGGATCCATTTCTCCTATCTACAAGGGTGGTTCACGCTCTGATGTCAGTAACTATCGCCACATCACCCTATTGTCCGTGATGTCCAAATTATTATTATTATTATTATTACACAAGTCTTTACAGACGATGTGCCAACAAGTATGTATGTATGAAAGCACAAGCCTGATCCAGGCAAAGTGTCGCACAGTCACAGACTGCACGTTGGCTAAGATACTGTCAGGTTGCCCAGGCCCAGACAGATATGACGATGAGTCAAATGGCATCATGCAAACTGCATGTAGTCAGTTCAAACCTTGGTTTCGGATCTGAAGCTTCTTGAGGAACCTCAAGAAACGTACATTTCGAAGCTCGAAACCTTTGCTGAAGTAGCTAGTTTTCTTATCTAGACTATACTCAACCAAACAAAGACCCCATTAAGACCAAAAAGGCGAAACCATTGCCTTTCAAAACTTTCTCAAAACAAATTAGAGAAAATCGAGGAAGAAATACTACATCAACTAAAAGGTTCGCGCACTCTCTCGAGAAGTTTTTCATTCGCGGATGATGTGAAAGCGCAAGCCTAATTCAGACAAAGTGCCGCACGGTCAGAGACTGCACGTGGGCTGAGATACTGTCAGGTTGCCCTAGCAAAAGTAAAGTAAAGTTGCCCAGGCCTAAACAGATATGAAAATAGAAAGAGAAAGGAGCGGTTGATATCTTAGTCAGCTGGTCATTACCTATAAATGAGGCGAAGTCAGTTTTCATGCGCATAGGCTCGCTTTACACGGCTTGGGAACGCTTTCTGGGAAGTAAGCTTATTTGAGCGGTGAAAGTCAACCTGGTTATGGATTCCTTGAAGTCGGAGGCGGACACTTGTTAAAAAATAGACAGCGCTACCAGGATGCTCTGGGACATTCTGCGTTCAGTTTCGGACCTTTTCAGCATCTTTTTTCTCTTGGTTGTGTTCCCGTCCAGTGGAGGTGTGGATCAATTTCTCCTATCTACAAGGGTGGTTCACGCTCTGATGTCAGTAACTATCGCCACATCACCCTATTGTCCGTGGTGTCCAAGTGATCCAGGCAAAGTGTCGCACAGTCACAGACTGCACGTGGCTAAGATACTGTCAGGTTGCCCAGGCCCAGACAGATATGACGATGATCAAATGGCATCATGCAAACTGCATGTAGTCAGTTCAAACCTTGGTTTCGGATCTGAAGCTTCTTGAGGAACCTCAAGAAACGTACATTTCGAAGCTCGAAACCTTTGCTGAAGTAGCTAGTAAGAGTAAGACTTGCCCAGAGCCTAAAACAGATATGAAAATAGAAAGAGAAAGGAGCGGTTGATATCTTAGTCAGCTGGTCATTACCTATAAATGAGGCGAAGTCAGTTTTCATGCGCATAGGCTCGCTTTACACGGCTTGGGAACGCTTTCTGGGAAGTAAGCTTATTTGAGCGGTGAAAGTCAACCTGGTTATGGATTCCTTGAAGTCGGAGGCGGACACTTGTTAAAAAATAGACAGCGCTACCAGGATGCTCTGGGACATTCTGCGTTCAGTTTCGGTCATTGCCCCACAGATGTTTCGGAAGTTCCGCTCAGCGCACGTCCGTCCTCTGTTATAATATGGGCAACCCGTTGCATTTCCTCACTCTAATGGCGAACGTGACGCCTTGGATAGGGTACAAAAGAGGGGACTAAGATGGTTCATGGTGTGCGCCACCTCGCGCACGAGGATCTTGCTGAAACTTTACCTCTATATAACTGCGAAGTGGAATATTTGATCTGCTCCTGACACGCTAAATCCTTCTCGATCAATATGGTAACGATTTTCTCCGTTTTTTCCATTAGTAGGTGAATCGAGGACTCGTGGACCTCACCTTGAATTGCAGAAACCTAGAAGGTTCGAACTGAGTAATGCCAACACTACCCACGCGTGTGGTGAACATTTAGAACTCGCTACCGAATGAGCTCCTGTCTCTCCCATCAGAACAGCAATTGAAGACCGTGTTGGATCAGTATTTATTGAGACGTATGGAAAAGGTCCCAAAAGTGATGTAGTGATGGTACTCTACTCTCAGGGCTTGCCTTATCAGCAGAAGTCACCCATGTTTATTACTGTGAAGAAGCTCAAAGTATTAGTTAGAGAGAGATAATGAGATTCGAATTTGGTTACGGCTTTGTGCATATGGAAGTTATACGGATGAAAATTTTCTTGATTGTAGCCCTGAATGTAATTCAATATTAACGCCGCGCTCACTCGAACTTGTGGAAATTTCGCCTATTTTCCGATTTTTTTATTTCCAAGTTTTTCTTTACTTGTCTATTACACCTTTCGGCTCCAAAGTATAAATATTTTCTTTATTTTAGCCTTTCAAATATTTTTATATTTCGAAATTTAAATGAATGGCATCTTACGATTTCTGTGCACACGATCCATTGTATATATCTCTCTGGTAGGTTACCATCTGCTTTTAATCCATACATAGCGTTATTCCTCACCGAGCATTTTTCTATCCCGTTTACCGAATTCTATTTCACCGATCCTCGAGGCTGCTCAGTCGGATGCAGCTAATTTGATAACTGATATCAAACATGTAATTTATCATTTTTTCAACCGAACTTCTAATCAGACACTCAATCCCACTCCCAAACCCTTCAAAGATTTAGTTCGTTATCAATTTAGCTCCGGTGGAAAATTGTTACGACCTCTCTTGGTCACACTTGTTTCGGCGTGCACTAATGCGCAAGTGGACGCCACCGAAAAGGAGTTGCAAGACGATCCTCTGGGTCCCATCTATCCCGCCCGACGATTGGGTAACTCGATTCATTTGTCGATGCAGATTGTTTCAGCGTCTTTAGTTTCACCTAGCCAACACCGAATTGCGATGATTGTTGAAATGATCCACACAGCTAGCCTTATACACGATGATTTGTTGGATTCCGCTGACCATCGACGTGGGATGGAAACTACCTATAGAACCTTCGGTCACAAGGAGGTTTGTGTTTTATCTTTTCATTGTTTATCTTTTTTCATCTCGGTATTGTGTTGATGTTTTCACTGTTTACTATACCAGTTTCTCGTGTCTTGAAATGAGATGTGCCAGTTGAAGCTAGTCTGTCTTATGCTCATCTTCAGTTTCAATCTAGAGGATACACAGTTGTACCAATGCTTTTGCTTGATCACTAAACCGGACTGAATTGAATCATACAGCTAACTAGTTGAACCTAAGCTATTACTGCGGTTTCATTGTTATTCTTGCTTTCTTTTTTGTCTAGACCGGGGTAACTTGTTTTGATTCACATAGCGTGATACTACTTGCTTATCTACTCCAAAATAAAACAGCTTTAGCTCATGGGCTCCCACTACGCCTTGGTCTTACATACAAGGCAATGACGCGACATAGGTTCGCAATTATTGGTGGTCAGTGACGAGCCCTTGCCTAGTCTAGGAGCGTATTGTCCCATTGTTTGTCGTGAGTTTAGCTTTTTAATCGTTCGTCATCTATTCATTATCCTGGAATAGAGATAAGTGGTGGTGACTTTTGATGTTGCAATTAACATCCACCGCATCATGATGAGTAAATTTATGGTTTGATAGTCTACGTGTGGTGTTTGGATTACACAATACGTTATTTTATCTCGTTCCAATGAAACCAGTTATCTTTCAGATGGATGGTATGGTATGAAAGCACAAACCTGATCCAAGCAAAGTGCCGCACAGTCTGGGACTGCATGTGGGCTAAGATACTGTCAGGTTCCCAGGACTAGACAGATATAAGAAAAAAATAGAACAGGAAATGGTAGTGAGACTCCAGCCTGTTTCAGCATGCAGCTCACTACCTGTGGCGAATCAATTTAGCATGGTGTTAGGCGCACAGCACAACGTACTACACGATTGCATATCCGTGCGAGTTGATACTAGTTAATGCAATTATGTAGAGTTTAGTTTGATCAATTTTTAGCATTGCACCGAGATAATTCGAACTCGATGTTAGTCGATGGAAATGCGCACAGTTGACCGTCATTAAGCTTTGAATGGTCCTTATCGCCATGTTCTTACATCGCTTGTCAAGTTTTTTCTCTTCACTCAAACCGCTCGATAGTCTCTACCCACCTACCATTTTAATGATCGTTGCGCCGAGACTGGACCTTGACGTGGTGCAGCGGCTTGCGTGCCTCGATGATCCATTGAGCTATACTGGGTGATGTCTTCGTGGCATCTTCAGAGTTACTCATACCAGGTTGGTCAATGGTGAGAAGCCAGACAAACACAGTCTCCTTGTCCCTCGCGGACATTGTATACCAGAAGAGGCGTATGAATCCGCAAGGATCACCGGCTCGACTGGTTGGGATGATGTCGGGAGTCCCTGCTTGGTCTCTACCTCGCGAATGGCTTGTGAACTGTACCTACAGTATCCGGCCCCGATAGGTGCGATCCTTACTCTCGCTCCGCTGCCTTGCGGGTTAGGCTTTCGGGCCAAAGGCTTGAGGTGGGAGTCCTCAAGATCAACTCCTCTACTTCGGCCTGGGCAACCGGGTAGTATCACGCCCACACCCAAATTGATTGGGTGGCACTTTGTCATTTTTAAATGATTGTGTAAAAATATATAAAATATATTTGTATAATGGTATGAAAACCTATGGGGACCTGCGGGATAAAACTGAACGAAGGCGAAAAAGCTCTTCCTAGCGCGTTGTGCAGCGGCTGCGATTGTCAGCCCATTTAAAGTCCACTGAAACTTTCTATACCT
>JACCGJ010022778.1:0-20719 GCA_013407085.1 Atriophallophorus winterbourni
CCACTGTTATATATGGTTCTTACAAATAAGCGCGATGCTCAAATACAGAATCAAAAAGTGATTCATGGCCAAGCACTCGGGCGCATATAAAAGCCCCTAGTTTTTTGGTGCTCACACTACCCTATCATACACACCACAACCGGTTTCAGGCTGTTTGCCGTCGTCAGGTGAAGACAGTAAGATCATGTTCAGTGAGCATTGAAATAGTGGGAAAGCGATAAACAACGTTATGCTTGTATACCACTGTTATATAGGGTTCTCACAAAAAAACAACGATGTTCAAATACAGAATCACAAAGTGATTCATGGCCAAGCGCTCTAGGCTCATATAAAAGACCAAATTATTGTTGTGCTCACATCCCCATCCCTTTCACACAACTACCTGTTTCAGGCTGGTTGCCATGGTCAGGTGGAGACAGTAATATCAGGTTCAATTAGCCTCAAGCAGGGAAAAAGCGCTAAACAAAGTTATATTTGTACGACACTGTTATGAAGGGTTTTTTTAGAGAACCACGTTTCTCAAATACAGAATAAAAAATTGATTCCTAACCTAGCGCTCGAAGCGCATATAAAAGTCCAAAGTATTGTGCTGCTCACATCCCCACCCCTTACATACCACTACTGTTTTCAGGATGTTTGCCATCGTTAGGTTGAGACACTAAGATCAGGTTGAGTGAGCTTTGAAACAGTGTGAAAGCGATAAATAAAGTTTTATTGGTATGCTCCTGGTATATAAGTTTTTTGCAAAAAACCACGATGTTCAAATACAAAATCACAAATTGATTCCTAACGAAGCGCTCGAAGCGTATATAAAAGATCAAAGTATTGTGGTGCTCACATCCTCATCACTTACACACCACTACCGATTCCAGGCTGTTTGCCATCGTCAGATTAGAAGACAGTAATATCATGCACAGTGAGCCATGACAAAGTGGAGAAGCGGAAAACAGAGTAATATTTGTATGTCACAGTTTTATATAGGGTTCATACAAAGAACCACGATGTTTAAATGCAGAATCACAAAGTGATTCCTGGCCAAGCGCTCGAAGCGCATATGAAAGACCAAAGTATTGTGGTGCTCACATCCGCATCACTCAAACACCACTACCGATTTCAGGCTGCTTGCCATCTTCAGGTGGAGACAGCAAGATAAGGTTTTGTGAAGCATGAAACAGTGCAAAACCGGTAAACAGAGTTATATTTTTGTGACACTGTTATATAGGGTTCTCACAAAAAAAGCACGATGTTAAAATACAGAATCACAAAGTGATTCCTGGCCAAGTGCTCTAGGCGCATATAAAAGACAAACGTATTGTGGTGCTCACATCCTCATCCCTTACACACCACTACCGGTTTCAGGCTGGTTACCATCGTCAGGTGGAGACAGTAATATCAGGTTCAATGAGCCTCAAGCGGGTAAAAAGCGCTAAACAAAGATATATTTGTACAACACTGTTGAAAAGGGTTCTTTTGAAGAACTACGTTTCACAAATACAGAATCAAAATGTGATTCCTAACCTAGCGCTCGAGGCGCATATAAAAGACCAAAGTATTGTGGTGCTCACATCCCCATCCCTTACATACCACTACCGGTTGCAGGATGTTTGCCATCGTCAGGTGGAAACAGTAAGATCAGGTTGAGTGAGCTTTGGAACAGTGTGAAAGCGGTAAATAAAGTTATATTGGTATGCTCCTGGTATAAAAGGTTGTCGCAAAGAACCACGATGTTCAAATACAATATGACAATGTGATTCCTGGCCAAGCGCTCAATCCGCATATAAATGACCAAAGTATTGTGGTGCTCACATCACCATCCCTAACATATCACTACCGGTTTCAGTTTGTTTGGTATCGTCAGGTGGAGACAGTAAGATCAGGTTGAGTGAGTTCAGAAACAGTGGGAAAGAGGTAAACAAAGTTATATTTGTGTGCCACTGGTATACAGGGTTGTTGCAAAGAATCACGATGTCGAAATACAGTATCACAGAGTTGTTGCTGGCCAAGCGCTCGGGGCGAATATAAAAGACCAACATATTTTGTTGCTCACATCCCCATCCCTCACACACCATCACCGTTTTCAGGCTGTTTGGTATCGTCAGGTGGAGACAGTGAGATCAGGTTCAGTAAGCCTTAAACAGGTGAAAAGCGGTGAAAAAAGTTATATTTTTGTGACACTGTTATATAGGGTTCTCAGAAAAAAACAACGATGTTCAAATACAGAAACACAAAGTTATCCCTGGCCAAGCGCTTGGGGTGCATATAAAGGACCACTGTATTGCGGTGCTCACATCCCCATCCCGTACACAAAAAGTTCGTTTTCAGGCTGTTTGCCATCGTCAGGGGAAGACAGTAAGATCAGCTTTAATGAGCCTCGAACAGGGGAAAATCGGTAAACAAAGTTATATTTGTATGCCACTGCTATATAAGGTTTTCACAAGGAACCGCGATTTCAAATACAAAATCTTAAAGTGATTCCCGGCCAAGCGATCTAGGCGCATATGAAAGACAAAATATTGTGGTGCTCACATCCCCATGCCATACACACCACTACCGGTTTCAGGCTGTTTGCCATCGTCAGGTGGAGACAGTAATATGAGGTTCAAAAAGCCTTAAACAGTGGGAAGCGGTTAACAACGTTATATTTGTATGCCACTGATATAAAGGGTCCTTTCAAAACAGAACGATTTTCTAATACAGAATCTCTAAGTGTTTCATGGCCAAGCGCTCGGGGCGCATATAAAGGACCAATATATTGTGGTACTCACACCCCCTTCTCGTACACAACACTACCGGTTTCAGGCTGTTTGCCGTCGTCAGGTGAAGAAAGTAATATCAGTTTCAAAGAGCATCAATCAGGGGAAAAGCGGTGAAAAGAGTTATATTTTTGTGACACTGTTATATAAGGTTCTAAGGAAAAAAAAACACGATGTTCAAATACAGAAACACAAAATGATACTTGGCCAAGCGCTTGGGGTGCATATAAAGGACCAATGTATTGTGGTGCTCACATCCCCATCCCGTACACAAAATTTCGTTTTCAGGCTGTTTGCCATCGTCAGGGAAAGACAGTAAGATCAGCTTTAATGAGCCTCGAACAGGGGAAAATCGGTAAACAAAGTTATATTTGTATGCCACTGCTATATAAGGTTTTTACAAGGAACCGCGATTTCAAATACAAAATCACAAAGTGATTGCTGGCCGAGCGCTCTAAACGCATATGAAAGACAAAAGTATTGTGGTACTCACATCCTCATCCCTCAAACACCACTACCGGTTCCAGGATATTTGCCATCGCTAGGTGGAGACAGTAAGATCAGGTTGAGTGAGCTTCGAAACAGTGTGAAAGCGGTACATAAAGTTTTATTGGTATGCTCCTGGTATATAAGGTTGTTGCAAAAAACCACGATGTTCAAATACATTATCACAATGTGATTTCTGGCCAAGCGCTTAACCCGCATATAAAAGACCAAAGTATTGTGTTGCTCGCATTCCCATCACTTACACAGCACTACTGGTTTCAGGCTGTTTGCCATCGTCAGATCAGAAGACAGTAATATCATGCACAGTGATCCTTGACAACGTGGAGAAGCGGTAAACAAATTATAATTCTATGCGACTGTTATATAGGGTTCTTACAAACAACCGCGATGTTCAAATACAAAATCACAAAGTGATTCCTAACGAAGCGCTCGAAGCGTATATAAAAGACCAAAGTATTGTGGTGCTCACATCCTCATCACTTACACACCACTACCGGTTTAAGGCTGTTTTTCATCGTCAGGTGGAGACAGTAAGACCATTCTCAGTGAGCTTGACAACGTGAGGAAGCGGTAAACAAAGTTATATTTGTATGCCACGGTTTTATATAGGGTTCATACAAAGAACCACGATGTTCGAATGCAGAATCACAAAGTGATTCCTAGCCAAGCGCTCGAGGCGTATATAAAAGACCAAAGTATTGTGGTGCTCACATTCGCATCACTCAAACACCAATAGCGATTTCAGGCTTCTTGCCATCTTCCGGTGGAGACAGTGAGATAAGGTTTTGTGAAGCATGAAACAGTGCAAAACCGCTTAACAGATTTATATTTGTATGTCACTGTTATATAGGCTTCTTACAAAGAAACACGTTGTTCAAATACAGAATCACAAAGTGATTCCTAGCCAAGTGCTCTAGGCGCATATAAAAAACAAAAGTATTGTGGTGCTCATATCCCCATCCCTTACACACCACTACAGGTTTCAGGCTGGTTGCCATCGTCAGGCGGAGACATTAATATCAGGTACAATGAACCTCAAGCAGGGAAAAAGCGCTAAACAAAGTTATATTTGTACGACACTGTTATGAAGGGTTCTTTTAAAAAACCACGTTTTTCAAATACAGAATCAAAAAGTGATTCCTATCCTAGCGCTCAAGGCGTATATAAAAGACCAAAGTATTGTGGTGCAGATATCCCCATCCCTTACATACAACTACTGGTTTTAGGATGTTCGCTATCGTCAGGTGGAGACAGTAAGATCAGGTTGCGTGAGCTTTGAAACAGTGTGAAATCGGTAAATAAAGTTTTATTGGTATGCTCCTGGTATATAAGGTTGATGGAAAAAACCACAATGTTCAAATACATTATGACAATGTGATTCCTGGCCAAGCGCTCAACCCGCATATAAAAGACCAAAGCATTGTGTTGCTCACATTCCGATCACTTACACAGCACTACTGGTTTCAGGCTGTTTGCCATCGTCAGGTATCAGTATCAGTATCAGTATCAGTATCACAGGGCGATAGTCGACCAAGTCGAAACGAGTGCCCAGATTCTTTCGGAGGTGTGCTTGAAAAACACCCACCACTACCAGGATTGATTCGTAAGTAACACAGGCGTGTGTAACTGTGAATGGGAGATGTCTCATCACCGAAAGGTGAGAGAGTTATGCATGTTGCATGTCCAATCGAATGAAAAGACGATGGACAGCAGTTTATTTACACAAATGCGAAAAAATGAAAAAAGAAACTCTTTTTTGTGTTTCAAAAAAAAATTTCGAATATTTTTGTGTTTTTTTATCATAAAAATGAGGGATTTAGTCTTAAGGGTAATGCTCCGGGAAGAGCTCCTGCCACCGTTCGTCCAGCCCATGTTTGAACGCAATTCCTGAAGTTGCCAAGATTAGTTCTGCGGGAAGTGAGTTCCACGCGTTCACTATACGGATGCTAAAGAAGTGCGTTCTGGATTCGAGCCTGGTGTGCTGTTTACTTAGCTTAAAACTGTGCCCTCGTGTACCAACAAAGGAGAGAACCGAAAGAAGTCATCGAATTCTAGACAACTTAATCCTTTGACAACCTTAAAGGTCTCTATAAGACCCCTTCTAAGTTGCCTCCTCCTAAGTGAGAAAAGTCCTAGTGCTAATAGACGATTTCCATAATTGGTGTGTGCTAACCCCTCGATCATGCGAGTGGCCAGCTTCTGTACCTTTTCTAGCTGCACTATATCCTTCTGGTAATACGGCTTCCAAGCCTGGATACAGTAATCTAAATGTGGCCTTACTATTGCCTTGTAAAGGGGCAATAGCACCTCAGCTTTTCTGCAAGTGAGGGCTGAACGTAGTCGAAAGAGTTCCCTCCTGGCCCTTTGAGCTGCAGCAGCACATTGGTCATATGACAGTTTGTGGCCGAGTTGCTAATCGCTCTTCAGATATTGTACGGTGGTTTGCCACAAAAGTGCTCCCTAAAATTTCTACAATCTCTATTTTATGTGAGTACTGTGTAAGAAAAAAACAAAACTGTATCAGTCTTAAGGAAGGGTAGGTATTAGTGCGATTCAATGATAAAATATTATTTATGTCACATTTTTAATAATGAATAAAAATAGAAGAATTAAATAAACCAAACTCAATAAAGTCCATTTTTGAAACTTTCTTTTCTTTGGGAAGCCAATAAAGCTATAGTTGTTGATTTATTTTTCACCTTTCGATTATGTTTTATGCGATTGAGTTATGACACGTCAATTGTTAAACAACTGAATTCCTTGTGTATCTTATTTATATAGAAGAATTATCCAATTCACATCAGCAGTAATTGTTCATGCTAAATAACAAATGTAATTTTTGAAGCGAAATCACACTTTGAACATTCTGACTCTCACAACGTTCACCTGGATAATTCAAGGTGAAAAAACGAATTTATTTTAATCCTTTATATTGTGATATATCGTGAAATTCATAATCATTAATCAAAAATTTGGCTTTCACTCAGATATCGTTTGGCAAATATGAAATAATCGAATGACTCACGCTAACCTAATTTTCACAGATAGGGGACTAATCGCTGAGAAATGTTGCTAGTCACATTTGGCGATGACACATAGACATCAACTTATGTTTTGTCTGGTTTTGTTTTTCTGTAGCTATTTAATACGTGTGTCAAACCTGAGTGCCAACTCCTCAAGTGTCTTTAATATGCATCAGTGCTCTTTAGCCATTCGGTTAACTATGTAATGCAATAGCACAGGTGCACGTATAAACACATCACTAATCGAGGGTTAGGACTGTGAGATAATTTATGGCTAACCCGAAACAGTTCTTTTGTGGTGGTTTAGGCTACGTGAAATTACAGTATGTGTGTAAAAAGTAAAAAGTTAACCACTCGCAATAATTCTTCGATTGAATTGAAAGCGATTCTCCCCGGCTTGGCAATTGACTACTCCGGTTCAGACGTCAAAGTATTATCACAGAAGCAACCACGGTAAATCCAAGAATTAGGTGCGGCTGAAATATGGAGCGGCCTTTTCATAGCAAACAAGCAATCTTTCCCCAATCCACAGTCAGGATTCCGAGCACGCAGAACGGGTATCGAAGGAGATAAGAAGAGCAACTCCGAGCGGACGAAAATTTTTATTCGGAAAATCCGGATACAATTCAGAAAGTGTACATTGATTGATACGAAAAAATGTTTACAAAACATGCCATAGTACTCCCCTTCCTAGAGCGTCGGGCCTAAAGAAGACACTCGAAGAAATCGTTAGGCTGTGAAGTAATCAAAATTTGATGAACAATGGACTCTACGATCAGATCGGGTTTGCCTGTTAGGGTCAGCTTGTTTGATACACGATGGTAAAGGGGGCTTCCTTAGGGGTTCGGGAGTACCGGTGAGCTTCGGTTTGGGGGATGAAGGGACAAAATCTTGAGGAGCAACTTCCGATGTATTTTCTTTCGCCTCTGGTGCCGGTTCGAGGTGACCTACTTTCAAACGATCGACGCTGACGGTCTCGTGTGTTCCGTTGCGGTCAATAACGAAGTATTTTGGATACCTGTTGATTACTTTGTACGGGCCAGTGTATGGCGGCTGTAGCGGTTGACGTACATGATCTACCCGAACAAACACAAAGTCACAAGTATTCAAGTCAGGTGGAATGTAGCAGGGTTTAGCATGCTGTCGAGTTGGAGTAGCTCGTAAGTTTTTCATGAAGCTGCGAAGGCGGCTGACATATTGTGGCACGGTAAGGTCCGTTGTATATGATATCAGCAACTTCGGATGCGACTGCGTGTGGTAAACTTTCTATGACGTAACAGTACATCGCTTTTTGGCTAGTAGTGCCTCGAAAATAGCTTCTACTTGAGCGAACCATAATCTAGGGTTTGCTACGCCAAACTCAGGAAGTGATAAATGACCAATATCGTTTGGGATAGGTGCTGCCTGTGTGATACTGTCCATATTGATGAAATAATGTTGAAATATGCTACAAAATCAAAATAGTGGGGAGTATGCTATGACAAAAATAATCGGGCTCACCAAACCTTCTAGCATTTATCTGGGTCGATTTATAAGCTATGTGTTGGTCAATCGTGATGGGTTATTTACGTTGAGCTTCAGTCAGGAGAATTTGGAAATGCAAAAGGTGAAAATGGTATATATGAGCTCCAGGTTATAGAACAAAGCGGAGTTTATAGATCAATAAATAATGCTCACATCCTACGGTTGATATCGACCATGGATATACATCATAAGTGCACGAAGTTTTCATGCTCTATAGGTTCTCGGGTGACTGAACATTCTGATTCAAAAAATCTTCCCTGCATCGATCACAACGATGGGCAGTACTCAAACGAACGATGTGGATTGCACATTGACGGTGTCATCAAAGTTTAGTGGCTAAGAGTAGTATCTGCTGCGTCTGGCCTGCAGATGACGGATTAACAAATGACTCCAGAGTGAGCGGTCAAGAGCAAGTTTTCTCCAACGCGCGAAGTTATTGTCAGGAGCTTTCATATCACTTTTGCAAAGGTCTTTGTATCACAAGTGCGTTCTGCTTAATGGTCGAATTCTTGCTTTAAACTCACTATAGAATAGATCTTTTGGAATACAACCATTTGTATTATGTACACACAACCCATTTTTTCGTTGCGATACTGTCGCAATAGAGTAAACATGCTCTGTGGACCAGATTTGGAAAGCACTTTAGCATTCATTCTTTTGTCCATCCAGTTCATGATTAGAATACGGTGGATGATTTGTAGATGAAAATTATTAGGCTTACTTTGGTGCATCAAGTTGATGGTTTTGTTTTCACTGCCGTACACTAAAGTATTAAGTACATACTCTTGGTATACAATCATCGTTGTCTTCACAGTAAACTTGCGGTTGTCCAATAGAAAACAGATTTATTGTGACAAAATGACAGTTGCCTCGCTCATCTGCTAATCAACCTCAGCATCTAGGAAACGGTTATCTGCATTTGTTGAACCAAGATAAGTGAAATTATGTGCTGGCTTGAGCTTATAGTTTTAACAGCGATAGTATGAGACAATACAGTCTCTTGAATAAGGAGTTTCGTTTTGCTCATGCTGATTTTCCAAAATATTTGCATGCCGACGAGAAACAGTCCATTAGCGACTGGAAGTATTCTTGAGAGCGATTAATGATGGTTGCGTCGTCGGCAAATAGCAGTTCACGAATAAGCATATCCCGTACTTCGGTGTAAGCTTTCAGACAGTTCAGGTTTAAACCTTTACCATTACATAACGTGCGTAGGTAAATACTATTTGTTCTTGTCTCAAAAGTGTGTATCAGCATCACAACAAAGAAAATGCCGAAGAGCGTGGGAACAAGAACACATGCGTATTCGACGTCCCAGCTAATTTCAAAGGCTTCTGAATCGTAACCGTTAAAATTAATTGACCCATATAGAGAATTGAAGTGAACTCTATGATCTAATACTTGTAGCTGCATCTGTAAGACGTTATCAAGAAATGCCTACAAAATTTATATCACCTTTATTTCTAAATAACGTGTTGATCTTGGTATTCGCATCTATTGTGGGACTCACCTGTCATGCCAGCATTATGAAAAGAGCGTTGGTTGTGTAGCCGTTGGTTCGAAATTGTGAAAACAGTTTCCTTAAGGCCAATTCATTTTAACTTTTTTTCAAGACAAAATGTATCTTTGTAAAATGATATATTTTAAAGAGCGTGAAGTGAGTTGCAATTATGGTTAACAAAATGCTTTATCATGGCTTGATGTACAACACTCATCTGCACAAAATTAATAAATGAAGCTATCAATAATAAAAGAAAACGCTCTAAATGGCAACACAATGTGATACATTATCAGATAGTAGAAACTATGTGATTCAGAAAGGTCAGTGTATTAAGCTTACGCAGGTTTACAAAAATTAGGAAATCAATTGACGTTTGCTTGATTTCAGCGTACAAATCTCGTAAGCGTAATGACGTTTTCACCGTTGTTCAAACTTTCACGTGTAACAGGCAGGTTTCGGCGTCATTGATGAGCATATGCTTGATGAACGTTTTGCTCAGTAACTTTTTGTTCACAATATAGACTTTATGATTGACTTCGGTTTACGTTTGACCTATTTTTCTCCCGTGGTGTTGTGAAAAACATTGCAATTTGAATTCGAATACGTTTTTGAAGTCACTTTAAATAACTTTGATGGAATAGATTTTAATTCTGTATTTATTATTTGATAACCTAACACATTTCAACGTATAATATATCCGCATTTGATGAATCTTTATCTGCTTTTAATGGATAACACACGATGATAATCTGGCTGCATAACTGAGAACACGTGAGTTAAAATATATTCCTATGTTTAAATGACAACCGTTAAGCATAAATAAACATGAATAATTGTTTCTATATATAATACTACTCTAATTTTATGAACATCTTCAGTTATTAATACAGCGACCCATTAGCCATGTCATCTGAAGAATTTGAAAGTAGCATCAAGAAGATCTGTGAACGAAAAAATAAAAGAAATCCAACATATCGATTATCCAAAATCATGAAACCATACTCGAATAAAAATGTGTTACTGGAGAAAGCCGAACGTCTTCAAAACGCAAGCAAAAGTTTGTGGGAGAAACGAAAAATGTTTGACGTAGGTTTTTATTCATAGTATTTTTGATAACAAACATCACAATATTTACGTTGCTGTCATATGCGTTCTATATATATAAGAATTTTAGTCAATTCATACACAATTGTTTTGAATACAATTCAAAGCTGGTCACAACACCAAAATTTCGCAACGCAAGATAAACATATGTTGTCTTAAACGGGTGTTAATTACCTCGCTAAAATGTTTTTTATTTTCTCAATATCACAAAGCAACCAAAAAGCTGTAAAATATATGTACACGGATTCAACTTGTTACAATATTTGCCGTGATCTTCAGTTCAAAATCATCGCTTTATCAAGCTCTTACTTAATTGGATATAAACTCACCCGACCCAATGACTTTCAGAATTTTATTTCAATAAAAAGAATGTCTGTGTTTAATGTATGAATCTATACTGGAAGGATGTTCAATCTATTCTTTTCAAATATCGATCAAAAAAGTCCGTCTCAGGAATATTATATTATTGTTACCAGGAAGAAATGGGAAACAGCGCTCTCAGACGAACGAAACTGGCAGAAGATTTGCAAGTTTTCCAGCAGCGTAAAGCGAAATGCCAGACCATAATCCGTGAGAACGATGCTAAACGCTGGCGTGCGTTGCAAAAGTTCTGTGGCGATAATGCACTTTGCTCGATGAAGAAACGGGAAAAACATACGCTGAATATGGAACTGAAACGAGCAAAACAAACGTATGAATATTGTAGTTATCTTGCACTGCAGAATCGTTCCACTATCATTTGCATTTCTTTCTTCCATAATTGATGATTACTCATTCATAATGAAACTTAAAAACAAATTAGCTCCTAATCTCCACAATCATGAATGATATGCGGTTAATAATTTGTGATGCTCACGAGATACTCATTCAATGCTTTATTGAAATTGCCGTCGTGTGATTAGTGCTTTCTTCAACCAAATTGTCAGAACTTTGACATGAAATTATAGGGATATTCCAGCGTTCCTGATGGCGTGAACCTTTTAACTTTTAACTTAACAAAGCGTGAAAAGATATCGTTTTAGTGGCACTAATGTTTCACTTTCGTGTTTCCCTTTGCTTCCGTTCAGCTACAATAGTCTATTGGCAAAGGCTTCTGACCTGAGAAAATATGAAACTTACATGATGGCTGTCATATCGTCGCTGCCGAAGGGTAAGTGTGATTGAATGTTCCCCTAGGTAATGAAGCGTTACATAATTAGATTAAAACAATCATTCCAAGATTACTGTAACGTCTCTTAATGTACTAGTTTAGCGAGGTGTTAAATGAATAATGAATGTGAATTTTCTCAATTTAACTTATTCAGTTATACTAGTCAGGTTCGACGTTACTCAATTTCACTGTTAATCGATACAGATTTAATAACTCATTCACGACTGGTCGGGCATACAACGCTACTCAAATACGCCAGTCTGGTAAACGCTGCAGAAATACTTACTTGTGATCGTTCGGATTGCGAACAGTAGCTCAGACGATATTGATGGACAGGGAAACGAGTCCAATACAAGGCAGAGGATATGCACTGCCCGATGAGCTCACATAACAATGCTTCCACTATGCATCCTCGTGATCCACTTTGCGCATATTTCTAAAACGCTCGTACTAATGAGTAGAACCAAACATGAATAACACCAATGTTAAATCACGGTGAATGAACTGCAATACGTAGAAAAAGTGATGTTTCATAAATATAGAATAAACTTAAATACCTTAAAGTTATCCAGATCATCATATAGTACTAAGCGTGCAAGTCAGCTATAAATATTGATGAAGTGGTTTTCTCTCTCTAGCATATCTATGAGGTTCATCGTATGTTGCATCTATCCCGTTTAATTAAAATACATCGATATATTTTAAACCTGTGCATATTAGGATTGAGACAAATCCCCGTGAATATCCAACTGTGGCGTCTATAGACCTGGGCTTTGATCACGTTTTACGGCTTTAGCGTACTTGTATAATTATGGAAAATGGAGCCAAATATCCTATACAAACTGATCGTTGAAAATTATTCCACAAGCAGATACAGTTGCGTTCTTCAAAACCCGGCTGGAATCTAACTAGTGCTTCACGGTACAATCCTATGCTCCTGTGCTAGAATGATTGATTGAATCATGCATTGCACAAGCCGTGGCATCCGAATTCTGATACAAATTGAATGTACAACACACTTAAATGATTCAAGCCAATTATATGATATTAATTTGTTCTTAAGATATTCTCGCTGGTGAGATAACCAAATCTTTCAAATAACTACTAGTTTCATACTAATAATTACAACCCGAGCTTTCGGTCAATTCCACGTAATGAACAATCATTGTTGCTAATACTGAGGTTACACAGCTGATTGAGTTTTGCGGGAATATATTCTGGTACGATTTACAGACGGTATATTTATGACGAACCATGCGGTATGCGAGTGTCCCTATTGATTTTTGAGATATTTTATATTTTTTATATATTTTCATATGTTCCATATACCTTGTCATCCTATTGTTATTGTTAGGCTTAATACTTTTTCTACCATACAATTTTCTGAGTTCTTAGTATTGCAAAGGATTGGGTATAACTTTAGATCGACAATTACAGATAATTGTTTGTTTACTAAATACTTCTTAACCATCTACAAAAATCATTGTTTCTAGATTACATCAAACTCGTGGATGACGTCATTGCCGGGTTAATAATGCGATATAATACTTTATACGAAACCAACACCAAGTTGCGCAGAGAAATGGAAGAGAAGTCTGAAGAGGTTTGCTCATTTCATAAAAATCATTATACTTGCCTACTTGTACGAATAAGTAGACTGTTTATTACCAGTAAAATTCAATGCCTGTTGTGCTCAGCAAGTAAACGTTTAGCAGTGGATGTTTGCATCGCTAAAGCAAGTAGCTAGAGCGGTTTTAGGGTAACGTTTAGATGTGGACATTCAAGCTTTCTTAAAAGTTTTTAGATATCAATCCGTATAGAGTAAATGTTTATTGTTTATGAAATCTACAATCGCGGCATTTTTGCTAAACCGGCCAGATCACCTGTCAACATTGCTAATTATTCAGGTGAAGGTTAAGGTGAACTAAATTAATTCTCTTGGTTTTTGGTTTTAGAGCCTACAGTTTTCTCTATTCTTCTACCTTGACGCATCATATGTTTCTACATTACCAGTTTTCTTTAGCGGTTATTCGTACAAATCTAGAATCAGAAACTTCTCTAACGAGTATATAATTAGAAGTTAATCGATTAGAGTAATTTTTTATTAAAGTTTCTCTCGTGACACAAATTTCTTTGAAACAATATCGCTAACCAGTACAATAAACTAAATACATAAATTCATCGAAGATTGTCCTTTCACACCAACCTCTTACAAGTATGAGAAGTAAAAACACGAAAAACGAATCTGATCAACATTGAGTAGTTAACTGGAATCAATTTCCAGTGGTATTGTAGAGATTTAATTGTCAGGTCACACGAAGTGAAATCTTGCTCCGTTTTGACAATTCTGTTACACTGTTGACCAACATCTAGCGAATACTCATTGTAACGTTAATCATGTCTCCCACCGCTTTCGGTACAGTCGTCTATTGCTTTACCACTCACACTTGAGTTCAACCTACCCAACGGTAATCAGGTTCACTCACAATTCCCATAACACAAACAAACGCCGATTGTTTATACGGTTAATCACCCGCCTGAAAGGAACAACCACGCTCGCCAATCTTCTCTAAGCGAATCGCGGAACCAGCCCTCGGTCTGTCTGTGTTGGTTGTTACTCGATCTGATTTGTCAGTCGATTTCTATCCCTCACCACGTTGAGCACGTTTGACTAACTTTGACGACTGGCATATCGCTCCATAGCTCATGACGTTCTCTATCTACTTCGTTTTCCGAAAATGTTGTCATTTGAAACCCAAATTCTTACACGTTTGCGGTGGGTCTTTTTTGGCGCTCCTGATGATGCATTCCACCCGAGAGTGATGTTCTGTATATTATTCATAAGCTCATTGCACTTTTTGCTAATGCACTTCTTGTCTATGCAGCAATGCTTAAATGGTTCGATCGATGCCGATGTTGATCAAGATAATAATAGAGCACGATATATTTCTTTGGTTGTCAACTTAGTCCTCCTTAAAATGCTCTAGCTAAGTCTATGTGAAATGTTGCAGGCAAGCGTGCAAACGAGATGAAATCACTCTCAGTGTTCACTTGGTGGGAATAATTCGTTAGCACTCCATCAAACACTGCCAATGGTTCTCATTTTCAAACAACCCACTGAAATGCCATTTGTGTAAAACCACTAGTGTGGAGGTGTGAAGTGTAATCGCGATGAGTGCTAATCACCAGCTGTCGAATGATATGCAGAACGTCACCCTACGGCACAACACAAGAGAAAGAAGTGCTGACGACGACAATATTGAACTCGTTATATTTCGGGTTGGGGAGAGAAGCCGAAATTGATTGCTTCAGGCTAACGAGTGACAGCTGGTGCATATCTGGCTATTTGTTTCATTTCGGTTCAACAATAACAGTATGCCCCAGTGTTGCACCGTACGACCGATTGTGTGTCTTTTTCCATCCCTGAGGTCAACTTTGTCCAATGGTAATCGCGTTCAACCACGAATCCCACAACACTGAGAAATGAGAAGCCGATCGTCAAAAGGCGCTTATTACGCACAAGACATATAAAGAAACATTCGCTTATATTATATAGGGAAATAAACAATTAGAACGGTGATTCTCAACGTGTCTGTCCCGCTTGTCACTTCGATCAGATTTGCCAGTCGATTTCGTGCTAACCGGTACAATGCAAGCCCTCACCACACAGAGCTCGTTTGACCGACATTGACGAATTGCGTATCGTTCCATTGCGGCTGACACAGTCCATCTTATCATACTTCCGAAGATGTTGTCGCTCGAACTGTTGGAATGCAATCTATCCGAAACACGAAATACTACGAGTTCACAATTATCGTCGTCGACCTTTTCGGCGCTTCTTTCTCTTGTGTTGTGTTGGAGGGTAGAGTTCTGCATATCATTCGAAAGCTCCTGATTAGCGCTCATTGCTTATGCACTTCGCTCCTTCACAATATTTCGGTTTTCGGAATGATTCGGGTTTCACGAAATCGACGGGCAAGTCAGATCGAAGTGACGACCGTGACAGACATGTTAAGGATCAGTGTTGTGATGTTTCGTGTTGCTTATATAAGATAGGTGTGTGTATTGTTATTTGTCTTGCCTTGGACCAATCAACTTTCTCTGTGTTGATGAGATTAGTGGGTTTGGAAAGCGGTTAGAGTGGAACGGTTCGTTGACATCAGGGATGAAGGAGACGCAATCCATGTGGTATGGTCCAACGGGTAACGTGGTAATGTTTGGACCGAATATGATATTGCTGCCGACAGCTGCCGCCAGCTGCCGCTCTTTGACCTGACATAACCCAACGCAATGTTTTCCGGCCTCTCTCTACCCCACTCGTTACACTAGGACAGCGACAAGATCAATTGGACTACATACCGTGGTGTAACGTGAGATCGTTAAGGTCAATTGCGCTTTGATTCATATGTGTACGATCAAACGTATATGACAATGCTAAGCCTAGGATAGACGTCACTCGCATGGTTCCAAGGTTGTCACGGCCGGGGCGGTTTTGGGGATAAGCTCCCAATTCCAGAAATGCTCCAATGGCCTGCGTCTCATATAGCCTCTGACAACCAAGTCCAGCTCCTGGCCTGCACGCGTGGTCCTGTGTGACCCGGCGGAACTGCTTCTACTGACAGGAGAAAGGGCGAAGGCGGCTGACTGGCGCCTCAAAACCAGCATGCTTCCGGCAGGTGAAGCTCGTTAGCCCATGAAGGCGGCCCACCTAGGGGGAGGAAAACCCTTATCTCAAACCTCCACTGCCTTGTGGCTACATCCATTCATGGAGAAGGCTTCAGGAGTCAACCTCGAGGAAAAATCCGGAGCCGGAGTCCCGTTAGGCAGTCCGAAGTTTATTCAACTTCGTCCTGCCAGCTCCTGCGACGGCATCGTTCTCCAAACGTATCAGCCTGGCTGTTCCTTTGGTTCCAGTGGTGCCGTGGAGAGGGAGCACTTGCTGCATGGGCAACAGCTAGTTCTCCATATTAAACTGCCCTGGCGTACATCACAACGCACTAATGGAAAGGACACTCCATTCCGCTTCTACGGAAAATAACACGGGAAGCAGCAGAAACCGGTTAAAAGCTATGGCTCGACTGGGGCAGAGCTAAGCGCCTGGAGCTGCTTTCGACGGTGGGAGAGACTTCCACGTTTCATTGGACGGCTACCGCCCGCCTCAAGCTAGACAGCCCCCAGTCAATAAGGTGCCGTCTCGCCACGGTCTGCTATCTTCATTGGGTGCATGGGGATTAGGAATCAACCGACAAGCAGACTGTATTTTTCCGCACCAGCGAATCGAAATACTAAACAACAAATGTCAGTTCTGAAACTTGGAACCTGGAACGTCCGGTCCATGATTCCAGGATTTCATGACGACGTCTCGAATATCAGAGGCGTTAGAAAGTCCGCCGTGATTAACAACGAGCTAAAGAGACTGAATGTCGACGTGGCTGCCCTACAAGAGACGCGCTTACCAGACACTGGTAAGCTAACAGAAAGTGATTACACATTCTTTTGGAAAGGAAGAGGTTCCGATGAGCCTCGACTGCATGAAGTTGGGTTTGCCGTGCGAAACGACATATTAAAAGCAACAGAACCGAGCAGCAGCGAGAGCGAACGGATTTGGACTTTAAATCTGAGGTGCATTACTGGTACCATTACGTTGGTCAACGTTTATGCACCGACGCCTGCTGAAAAAGACGCTTTTTATCATAAACTCACAGCCGTCCTGAAAAACGTGTCACAGAAAAACTGTGTAGTGGTATTGGGTGATTTCAATGCCAGAGTTGGTGCAGATTACGAGTCTTGGCAAAACTGTCTCGGAAGGTTCGGTATAGGTAAAACCAATGAAAATGGGCAACGTCTTTCAGAATTATGCACACAGTTCAATCTTTGTGTCAGTAACACTTTCTTTCAAACAAAACCACAGCATAAAGTCTCTTGGAAACATCCTTGCTCTAAGCATTGGCATCAGCTTGATCTTATTCTTGTTAAGCGAACTAATATAGGAAGCGTGCTCCTCACCAGATCATATCAAAGCGCAGACTGCGACACTGATCATTTACTGGTCTGTGGAAAACTGAAGCTTCCCCACACGAGACTTCACCGCACCAAATTGTCTGCTAAGCCTAGGATCAACGTCACTCGCATGTGCGAACATAATCTAACTGCGAGATTCGCAAAAGCCTTCACAGACGAGTGCAACCAGACAACCCCACTTGAATCTGCCTCAGAAAACTGGGAATTGATAAAAAGCTGCATACGCCGAGTCGCACTTTCCATGTACGGTCCGAAGAAAGCTCGAACGAGCGATTGGTTCGAAGCAAACGCTTCTGAGATGACTGCTGTGCTGGATGAGAAACGCTCAGCATTCTTGAGGTTCAAAGGTATGCCAACAGATGAAAACTTACGTCTTCTAAGAGCAGCTAGAAATAAGGTCCAACAGACTGCAGGGCGATGTGCAAACGACTATTGGACTGAAGTTAGCCACAATATCCAAAAAGCTGAGGATACCGGACATTTTCACGGTATGTATGATGGGATCAATTGAGCCATTGGCCTAAACGAACTTAAAATGGCTCCCATTAAGTCTTTATCTGGTAAGCCGATTGTCAACAAAACTCAACAAATGGAAAGATGGGTAGGGCACTTCTCCTCTCTCTACTCTAGGTACAGTACGGTTCTACCGCATGCACTTGAAAATGTTGAACGGTTACCGACCATTGAATATCTAGATACCCCTCCTACTCTTGATGAGCTCAATAAGGCAATCGACCGCTTAGCGAATGGGAAGGCCCCTGGTGACGACGGAATTCCACCTGAGCTCATCAAATGCGGCAGAGCAGCATTATTACAGCCTCTTCACCATTTGCTTCTTCAGTGCTGACAGGAGAGGGGTCTCCCACAAGAGATGCGAGACACAAAGATCATCACGCTATTTAAGAATAAGGGTGACAGAGGCGACTGCAACAATTACAGAGGAATCTCCCTTCTGAATGTTGTAGGCAAATTGTTTGCTAAAGTCTTACAGATCCGGCTGCAAGTTTTAGCTAATAGAATTTACTCCGAATCTTAATGTGGCTTTCGCAAGGGAAGATCAACCGTTGACATGATCTTCTCCCTGAGACAACTTCAAGAAAAGTGTCGGGAACAGCGTATGCCATTATACGCTGTTTTTATTGTTTTAATTAAGGCATTCGACTACGTCAGCAGGGAGGGTCTTTTCAAAATGCTTGATCTGATAGGCTGCACCCCAAGGCTGCTCAGACTCGTTATTTCTTTCCACTCAGGCATGAAAGGCTCAGTCCATTTTAACGGTTGCAGTTCAGAAGCATTTGAAATTCGCCGAGGCGTCAAACAAGGGTGTGTTCTTGTTCCTACGCTGTTCGGCATTTTCTTTGCTCTGCTTCGGAGTCACGCTTTTATGACGAGAACAGAAAGAAAGAAGAAAGAAAAAAAAATTGACTTTATTCGTACACACGAATTTTCAGCTGTTACAATAATTTCACCACAAATTTAAAAAATGATAAACATGTCCCGATATCGAGTTACGATTTTTCGACTGAACGATTTTTCTTGTCCGTATCAATTGATTGACATACGATCCAGTTTACTAGCAAAAATTTTCGGGTCAAACGTTTCACTGCAAGTCCCGGTATCTCGTACTTCGTTCTAAAGTGCACGTCCAAATTTGACCTCAGTTGATCCGAAAATATTTGATGCATTTTACCCTTGGAGAAATTAATTGTATGCACGGCCGATTTGAAGGCCCCGCAAAAAAAGAAGGCATTTACATACGCACGCGAAGTGATGGTAAGCTTTTCAACCTGTACCGGTTGAAAGCACAAACCAAAGTACGGGATGTGATAATCCGTGACCTTTTGTTTGCCGACGATGCAGCCTTTATTTCTCATTCCCAAGAGAACCTACAGTCGCTAATGGACTGTTTTTCGTCGGCATGCAAAGACTTTGGTTTAACAATCAGCATGAGCAAGACCAAAGTCCTTGTTCAAGGGACTGTATCGCCACCAATCATCACTGTTGGAAACTGTCAGCTTGAACCAGTACATCATTTCACATATCTTGGTTCAACCATTGCGGATAACCTCTCGCTAGACACGGAGATTGATAAGCGGATTGGCAGAGCAGCTGTCATTTTGTCCCGATTGAACTCTCGTGTTTGGGTAACCGCAAGCTGACTGTAAAGACAAAGATGATGGTATACAGCGCGTGCGTACTAAATGCTTTACTATACGGCAGTGAAACCTGGACCACCCACGCAAGACATGAACGGAAGCTGAATGCTTTCCATCTACGAAGCATCCGTCGTATCTTGAACATATCGTGGATGGACAGAGTGACTAACGCTGAAGTGCTTTCAAAAGCTGGTCTACAGAGCATGTTCACCCTATTACGTCAGCGCCGCCTGCGTTGGCTTGGTCATGTCTATAGAATGGAAAATGGTCGTATTCCGAAAGATCTACTCTACGGTGAGTTGCAATTAGGAAGTCGATCATTAGGCAGACCGCACTTGCGGTACAATGATGTTTGCAAAAGTGATATGAAAGCTCTTGACATTGACCCCGCAAGCTGGGAAGAACTTGTTCTTGACCGCTCACTTTGGAGGCATTGTGTGAAGCGTCATCTGCAAGCCGGGGAGGAGCAATTACAGCTCTTGTCTGCTGAACGCATATCACGCCGCCGGCGTGCAACTGATGCAATACAACAGAGTTCTGACTATCGTTGCAAGCGCTGCGGGAGAGATTGTTCCTCTCGAAACGGACTGTTTAGTCATTCAAAAAGCTGCAAAACATGAAATTCATGCGATGTGATGTACATCCATAGTCAACATCGACTGACGGAGGCCAACAACAACAACATGCTATTAAGTTCGGTAGATCGTTTATAAATATGAGAAACAGTATCGGACCGAGAACCGAACCCTGGGAGACTCCACTCGTGGTTTCAATTGTTCGAGAAGTTTCACCATCTATTCTGACTTTTACTTTGCTTCTAGACAGGTAACTTGTGAACCATGTTAGTAAGTTTCCGATGATGCCAACATTCTGCAGCTTCTGAAGCAATGAGGAGTGATTCACTCTGTCTAAGTAACCGGCATGGACGGAACCCCTTTATCTAGTGCTTGCGTCCAGTCATTTAGAGTCGTGAGCAAGTT